>OZ023183.1:366224-551224 GCA_963995505.1 Hypericum androsaemum | reverse complement strand
CAAAAGTTTTTTGATTGTTGTGCCTTTCACTTCTAAATGGTTCCACTAATACTGTGGGGTTTATATGTTCTTTACAGATGTTCCACCTGATGCCAACACCGCAGGGAAGCTTCTATGTGTTCAACGACATCTTTCGTTTGAATTACGCCTGAAGATTATACCATTCAAGAGCTCTGAACGGTGTTATAAATGAGTCGAACTGGATTGTGAAGCAATTTATTATTAGGTTCTGCAATGAGACCCGATTGTAATTTTTCTTTTGCTGTTTGCACCTGCGAGTCATTTCTTCAGTTCTATTTCTTTATGCATCTTATGTGGAGTTCCGTCCTCGAGTATTAGAGGCAAACCTCATGCACCGAGGAGTACATGTTGCGAGTCGTGCCATGTTATAGACAACATGATGTACTTTGTTTGTGGTTGTGCTTGTTGTGGCTCTGCCGTGGAGAAGTGATCAAGATTGAATTTGAAGGACAATTTTTTGTGCCTCAATTTCTTATTAACAGAAGCCACATTGATATACCCCTGGTGGGACCGTCTTTTCCACTGATTAATTGCTGCCTGCAACCTATACAATTGCTCGGCTAATCTGTAAATTGGTCGTATCATGTTGAGCAAAAAGGGAGCTCCACCGGAGGGCGAACGTGACAAACTCGATGGATGATGCGAAAAATGGCTATTATAGCCAATGCTCAATTCGTTTGCAGATGTGAGCTTCTATGCGTGAGAATCAGATCTCTAAAATCTCCTGGCATCTTGGTGCTTTGATACGTTCATCACGCCCTATAACCATTACCAATCTTTTAATGTCTGTCGAAAAATTTCAGTATAGTCGCATTACATAATGGATATAATTGAACTTTGAACATGAAAGTAGATGCTAAGCTTGCAATAATGGTTCAGATTAGGAAATGTGAATCCGGGTAACTTGATTCCCTAACGTTCACCTTTCCTAGTCATCAATCCATGTCTCTTCCTGTTAAAGCAAAGCGCCTCACGTTCATACCCTCTTCCCATCTCTCTCGTGCATTTAACCTTTGCTTGCTCATTGTTTGCCTCATCTTATTGCAGAACGAGCGGGTGAGGAAAGAGACGAACGGTCAAGTTATAGCAAACAACGATGTCGGATTGGGGCCCGGTGTTCGTGGGGGTGATGCTGTTCATACTCCTGACTCCGGGGCTGCTGGTCCAGATCCCGGGTCGCGGCAAATACGTCGAGTTTGGCAACTTCCAGACCAGTGGAGTCTCCATACTGGTTCACGCCATTATCTACTTCACCTTGATGTGCATCTTCATATTAGCAATTGGGATTCACATGTACATTGGGTAATGACTATTAACTAGCCCTCCTAACACAGAGGAAGAACAAGTTCCGACACCCCTCCTCCCAGTTTGTTTTGTTTCTCCGTATTTTACTTTTTTTGTGTGAAGTATATCCTTTACTTGAATTGTAGTTTCAAGGTTTGAATCATGGTCTTTAATTGCGATCCTAGATCACTACGATCACTATATTCACCTGCTCAGCAGGTTTTGTTGATTTTGGCTCTCTGATTTCCTCCCAACTTGGACTTGTTTAATCTGAAGAGAACAAGGGATTTTGCGGCTTCTGTTGGAGAGAACCCCACATCGAAGTAACAAGTGGAATGAGTCTGTTTATAAGTGTGGTTTGGGAAGGATATGGAAATTTCTATATGGTATCAGAGCCAATTGCTCTAACGAGATCATCCGAAGAATTAAGTTTTACAGGCACTGTCATTTGGATCCTAGTTCGCATCCCATCAATACTCTCTAAACAACAAATAAGAAATTGATATACTAACAGGTCCTGCAAGATGATAAACATAATTTATGTTCTGGACAAAATTCTTTTTGTTGAATTAGCATTTAACGCTCAGGTTTTTGGATGAAGCATTACAATCAGGTTATTACTCCAGTTTTGAATGTTTTCGACAACGTTTTAGAAAAGTTGCAGAGTAATAGACTTGATCACCCTAAGAATAAATGGGCTTTAGAATTTTGATGAGGTTCCTTTCAACAACAACAAAACAAAAAAAACCTTGACGAGGTACCTTGTGTTGGATCATACATTGTGTTGGATCATACATGGTCGAGAAACCATTGACACAAAATCATCAGATAGTTAGTTACCTTTGACATTCGGCTCCGCTCCTACCAAATGACTCATGCTGGTACTTGCGGAAAGAGTATTCACCAACCACGACCAAGATGCCCAATTGATAGTAAACGGAAGCAGTAGATTGAAACTGCCCAAGTTCTATTTTGACGCCATGAAAATCGAGCTCCGGATTTGCATGGCTACTGAGCCAGTCAAGTACAGGAAGCAGTGCAGTTCGTATGTATTGAGCCTTGTCTCACAATCCTTAACTGAGCATTTAAACCAGCAACCAAGCGATTCCAGACAGCTGCTGGAATGTGCTGCAAGGGACGTGCAGCTGTAAATCAAGTGATGTAGGGTAAAGAAGTCCAATGCAAACTACTCCTATACAGCGGCAACATGTAGCTCTCTCTCTCTCTCTCTCTCTCTGCCACCAAAAATGTGTTACTATGAAGACTGGTTAACAATGTGTTACTATGAAGATTAAATGGCGACATATAGCTCGCGCTGCCACCAAAAATGATGCGCACATCGGGAACCTTTTCTGGATAATAGATGCTGCAAAATCCAAGTGTTTCTCATCACCAACCACCAAGGAAAAAAAATCAATGTATGCAACCATCAAGTCTGGTGTTGCTCCAACCTGCAATAGTTAATATAAAGAAAGTCAGCAATAACACTTTTTATCTGGAATAGTCCAGAACTGAGGGATACTACTAAGCCATGGCTGGCTACTCTTACGAATTCCTACTTCATCACAGCAACACTCAAAAGTATGCTGTGAATTGACCCTTCCCACCACTCATATGCAGCGACAGAGTTGATTTCATCAATAAATGTGTGGAATGCATCTTCATACCTGCAGATCAGTTAAGTTAACCATAAATTTGAATCTGCAAATACAACATGTAAAATTTAGTATTAATGTATGTCTAACTTAACTGTGTGGACAAGCGAAAGTGTACTCGCAGACACAAATTGGCTAAATAGGAACAGTTTAAAGATCAAAATGAAGCCTCATAAAGCAAGCCAATTTTTTTTTTTAAAACCAAAAACCTATCTTCATTCAACCCACAACACCATAATTTCTGAAAACTTGGATAATAAATTTCCAATTAACATAACGAAATAAGTAAATACATGCATAATTCTGAATTCGTCAATCCCATTATCCCACAGTAGAGAGAGAGTACTTACACTATCTCAATAATTGCATTGGGAAGAGAATAAGGGAGGGGTGCCAGGGTTCCCTGAAAGAATTAGGACCCATAAAGTACATTCTGAACCTTCTCCAAAAAAAAAGTACATTCTGTAGACATGGCCCTGAGTTTCTTCAGCTTTGGTAATTCGCACCTAGGATTGATACAAGTCCAATGTAAAAATAATGCTAGCACCGCTTTCAAAATTGACCAAGGAAAGTTTTAGGAAAGAAATATATGATTATCAAAAATTAAACCTCTGATAAGGAAAGGAGATGCGTTAGTTGATGATGACTTTGGTGCTCAATTGAACTCATCTCGTAAGAAGAGCTGGATCTCATCATCAACTTGATCTTAGTACATGCAATAGTAGGGGCAGATTTGGTGGAGACTGGACCAGTTTTTACTCATAAGAACTAGTTCTCACCCACGAGAATTAACGCAAACCAATATTATTATACATGCAAATCAATCGCATGCAAACCAATATCATTTTATATGCAAACTAATATCACTTCACATGCAAATAATTATCATATGATAGGTTATTGACCATCAATTTTGAAGACAATCAAATCTAACGGTCCAAAATTTAATCCTCTTAAAAATAAATTTTATTTAGTCTTCACTCGATTCGGTCACAAAATAATAGGCTTGCAAAAATAGTAGGCGAGAAAGGAGGACGACAAAAGGCCATGGTCCTCCAAATGCGTGCAGCAGCTCCTCAAGAGGAGTGTAGCAGTTAGGCATCCTGTACTTGTCAGATATGCATTTATAAGGACAAGATGGTTCGATGACACCTACTGAAATGAATGTCAATCTATGTCAGAAAGCCAAAACTTTAACGACTATGACCATCTGCATCCGCAACCTGCTACAACCTAAATTACAGAATAAACAATTAATTTCTCTCTCATCTACATCCACATCAACCCAACTCAATTATTCTTTTTTCTATCCACATCTGCAACCTACCCCAACTTAGATCACAGAATAAATAATTAATTTCTCTCTCATTCACATATTATCTACTATCATTTTTTTATATAAAAATTATAATAAATATACAAAAATGATTATTCAGTAATTATAAACAGGAAAAAAATGATTAAGTAACACAATTAATTACAAAAGTTAGAATATAAAATTAGATAGAACTAATTCGAGATATAAAGAGATGCAGTCAATATTAGACTCTATTTATAGAAATTTTTGAAAAATACGAATTTTCATAATGTTTAAAGATAACTCTAATTTTTTTAACCATACAAATAATATATAAAATTTTATTTATACGAATAATATTGTACCAAGTGTAACTAACTAGATAGAAAAGTAAAAATAAATAAATAAACAGCGAGGGCGAGGGCGAGGGCGAGAGCAAAGGGGCGAAACACTTCCCCCTTTTTCATTTTTTTAAATTGCTTTTTGCCATGTGGCAGGGCTTCCCCGACAATGCGGTTGGTCTAAGGAAAGACCAGAAAGGAAGGTAGATCAGTTCTAAAAAAAATAGTTTCTCAAAAAAAGAAAGGAAGGTAGAAAGGCTATTAAGTTAACCTCGGACATATGTGAAATTTAGGGGTGTGCATTCGGAATATCCCAATCCCGAATACCAAAAATATCGAATTACCAAAAAAATTTATACCGATCCCAAACCGAAATTATTTCGGTATATACCAAATACCGAATTAAAATTTTAGTATAATATCGAAAATCCCAAATTTTGCAAAAAAAATTATAGTTCAAAATTATTTTTGGAATGTTGTGTCGATCTCTAAAGAAGGGAAACAAAGAAACCTTGTAATCGATTCAAAAGAATATGGAATTTTCCATGAAACAAAGATCTAGCAACGAATCCATCACAACCAAGATATAATCCATCACAACCAACAAAGATCTAGCTTCTGTTACCAACGAATCCGCCAAGCCCACCACCCTAATCAAAGAAGAAGAAGATTTAGAAGCATGAATCGTAATTAGATTTGAAGATCCCCAAATCTTAATAACCCTAAATGAAAATACAGATAAAAAATTAGGATGCTTACTTGGAGAGTGGGCCAAAGGGAGCGGAGGACTGGCCAGAGGGAGGGGAGGGCGAGAGGGAGAGCGGGAAGGGAGGAGGAAAGGAGAAGAGGAGAGAAGGGTGGACCATTTTGTTTTCTAGAAGTGGGTGGGATGTGGTTTTTTTCCATATATATAGGTTGGTGAACTTACACTTTAGTACTTCGAGTTTTTGGTATTACCGAA
Source organism: Hypericum androsaemum (assembly GCA_963995505.1). Taxonomy (NCBI): domain Eukaryota; kingdom Viridiplantae; phylum Streptophyta; class Magnoliopsida; order Malpighiales; family Hypericaceae; genus Hypericum; species Hypericum androsaemum. The sequence continues at coordinate 545,665 of OZ023183.1, read as the reverse complement.
TTAATACCGGTATATACCGAACCGATTCCGAATACCGGTATTTTCACAGAAACCCTACCGAATTAACTCCCGAATACCGAACTCCCGATCCCGAACTCCCGAATATCAAAAAAAATTCGTAATACCAAATACCGTTTGCACTTCCCTACTGAAATTTGCACGATAAGGAAGGAGCTCAACAGAGCAAGGTGTGCCATGACCAGTGACTTTGCCCGATGATGTTGCATTCTCATTAATGTTATTTGATTTTTTTTAATCAAAATATAGAAATACTAAATTTAAAATAATATAAATAGAATTTTTTTAACGTTAGTGTTTTTGGGTTTATTTTTTAAAAATATTTTCACAGATATTCTATTTAAAAATAACTAAAATTCTAAATATAAATGGTTGATAATTAATAACATGATATTGAAAATGATATTGGTGTAAGTGATGGACATGTTACTAAAATTAAATGCAAAGTGTTAAATGCACCAATTTATTAAGTAGATGGTACTAATAACCGAAATTTGAGGATAGAGTATTAAGTGCATTTAACGTACTATTCGCCCTTTATTCCTATCTGTTTTTATAGGCTTCCACTATTTGTTTGAGGAAAGAAATAACTGAGAATAAGGTCATATTCTGATAAAGATACCCTAGCTTGAAAATAAATGTAACTCGAGAAACAATATCCTTTCTGGGAAAAAAATCCAAATCAATGGGTTGACTTTGGTACCACGCCAACAACTTACAATTAATTTTCAATATTGTTCGGCAGCCTCTCCATGGTCGAAGAAGTAGGCCGCAGGAGATTGTCCAACCGGGTCGGCGGGTAAACCCTGTCAGAGCCTTGGGTTTTTTTCTTCTGTTTGTCCCACTATAGATTGACAACATAACATCCAATTAATATTCAATATTGACTTCAGTACCTTTTACAAATTAAAATTAGAGTATATACATATTTATTTTCAGTATGAACCTTAAAATTTTAAGATATGAACATATTTATAGTTACAACTTACAATAATAATGAATTTGTTTACAATAATTGAAATATCGACTGCGTTAAAATTTTAGTAAGCGAATCCAACTTCACATAACCGTCTGAGGGAGTCATGGGACAACCGACGAAGTTCCCTAGTCTTATCCATCTACCTTGGCATGAATTTCTACCTGTTAACAGCTTGACAGCATCAGTATTGCTTTTAGAATGACCATTAATTAAATGCATGGGACCATGAAAATGGAGGTAAGCTAGTAGCTTCACGACATAAATTGCTTGGCCAGACGAGGATCAGGAGCATTTCTAGAGGGTGTATCAGCATCAAGTAGCAATGACTCAAAAGTCTTTGGGTGGAGCAAGTGCCAGGCATTCTAAGGTAACCAAGGGTTGCTCAAATCAAATGGGAAATCAAGCAAATTTGTTGGAGTCTCAGGCTTCACGCACGCAGGAATCCTGCAAGCAAAGAGCAGAACATGGACAATCAATAACCACATAATCCTGGGAGGAGGAGATCATATTATCTACAAGCTTTGTTATGTCTTGCAACTCTGTCGTATAATCATGACCACATAATCAAAAGAAAATAAAATATTAGAAGCCAAACACTAGAAGGCTGAAGCATCAGTTCCAAAATTAGAAACACCTACATTACATTACATATAGGCGAGAGTATGAAGCATTACAAGTAAATTCACACATCCCCTCCAAGAAAAAGAAAAAGAAAAAGAAAAGGTTAATCTAAATATACCATCCGTACGCATGTTTTTACTATGATAACCCTAGTTGGGTTATCGACCCTAAATACTATTGCTAGTCTAGGTTTAATCCTAAATCCTAATCTTTTTATCCTAAACGCTAATCTTATTTTACCTTGCAGATTGGGCAGGATCCAAAAGTAAGGGTGATGTGGCGTGATTACCGGATTCGTTGATTTGTGCGCCGGCACGTACCCTGCGGGGGACCCCGGTCCTGGCGCCGGGAGCGGAATCCTGTGCGGACGTGTCCATCTTCCTAATTTTCTTTTATCTTTTCCTGCTATTTTTCTTTTTCCTCTCCTTGTAGCTTTTTAACATTTAATCTTAACTTTGAGAATCCAAAAGCCAGACGACAAGATTTAAAATCTCTCCTTCTAAGTCAGAAGACGACTAGTTTCAAAATAAAACAAAACAAAAAATTCAGAAGAAGACAAGATTTAATATTGGAACACGTTGTAAAAAACAGTGAAAAGGAAAAGCTTTTCTTTCCTCAAAGAAAAAAAGAAAAGGAAAAGCTTTTCTAATGCCGTAAAAATTAAATGTGAGTGTTATGTAAGCCACGGATTATTAATTTATCAAGGGAAAAACAATGCGTTCTAATTTTTCTAACGAAATTTTATGTTATTGTTAATACGTAATAATTCCACTTTTACAGAAATGAGATTGGCGAAAAGTAATGTATTAACTAATTCGTTACGCAACACAAGCCCGTAATTAGTTTGAGATATTAAATTGACTTAATTTGGATGTGTTGAGATGACACGATATGTGTACTACTATTGAACTGATTAATTTCAGATTTTGGTTACAATAATTGTAAGGTTGTCAAATTCAATACTCGGAGTAAAAAAAGAATAATAACTTTTGGTTCATCCAAGTCTAATTACAAAGAATTATTAAGATGTCTATTAAATTCTCAATATTTGATTGTATTTTGAGACTGTTGATGAAGGATAAGGGTGGCAATGGGAGTGAGATAAAGTGGAGCACATGGTGTAGATACAGTAAATGGTGTAGATATGAGAGAATGTGGTTGAGGGAAATTTGATGAACAACAAAGATAAGGAGAACATTATAGTTTTTTTTAGGGAGGAGAATATTATAGTTGAGGATAAGTGTTGCCAAAGATGATGATGATGATGGTGAGGGGGAGGAGAGTGTTTTATTTCATTACACAGATCAAAATAATATAAACATCCACACGAATTAGGTTTGGAAAAGTCTCAAACTCACTTATTTACCAAACCTAATATTTTATTTTTATTACACATACCAATATAATATAGAGGAACTAGCTTAATTAGTTGCTACAAAATATTCATCTTTTAACTTCACTGAAACTTAATTTTACAACATATTGTCACAATGCTTTAAATCTTTGTGCAAAATCAATTTCACGAAGTACATTAACACGACATATAAAAAAATTATACAAGAAAGGTACAGAAAATTTACAAACTTTTTTCTTCAACTTTGATGGTCGTGTTTATTTATGTTCTATTATTTAGAGTAATTATTGGCAAGCGCATGAAACAACCTCGAGTTCATTTAAGTAGTTCATAAAATTAAAAAAAATTGAAATAGACTAGTCAACAAATATATCTTATCTAAGACTAGGTTAACATGACACTTGCCACATAAGTTATAGAAAAAAATACCAAGAAACAATTTTCAAAAAAAAAAATTGAGAAGCAAATAAAAAAAGACGAAAGCACGTAATAAGAGTGATCTTACATAACAAATCATCACCTCAAAGCAAAGACCAAACAAGCCCCTGAGCATTAGACTCAGAGAGGCATAACAGTTATGGCCATTGTGGAAACAAGCGTCATGGGAAAGGTTTCATCAGCATTGCTTCGACCACCAAAACTTCAAGAATGAGCCTTGTTTATGAAAATATTCTGAGAAACTCAAGATCATCGGGCCTCAGAATGCCATCACCGAGGATTGGATATTCCGATGCAGTACGTCACACCAAAAACATCTCATTGCTAATGGTTCCGAACTTGCATTTTCTTTCACAGTGTTCATAATCTTGTTGCCTTCTTTTGCAGGATAATCCGGGTGCCTCTGTGCCAAAAAATCTCCGGTCAAAGAAGTAATTCGTAAAATCACACAAGGAGCCAATATTTTCAAATGCATATTAGAGACTAGAAGCACACTGAGTCACTTTCTTCAATTACATTATTACTTTTCAAAATACCATCAAAGGGTAATTATCATAATATATTTCGATCTTGTGTTGTGGGCATGTTGATTGCTCAGTCATAACAGTTGAGTTGCATACCCATTTCAGATTCAAAATGTAGAGTAAGGTATTCTTTCATAAGATAATTTAAGGCAAAATTAAGTACACTTGTCCTGAGACAAAAAGATTAGAAGGAACATTATATATATTGATGGTTATTGGAAACAGGACACTATAGGCCTGGGAGCCCACCTAGAAGCCCAGAATCGAGTCCATGAATTTGTTCCGGGTCCAAAATAAAAAATCACTCTCCCCAAGAAACCGAAACAACATCTTAACCGTTGAAAACCTTTAATACAACGGCATCCGATGGCTCACACCCAAAATAGGAAGGAAACAACCCCATCCGTCCGATCTTACCGCCCTAGCACATTGCCTTCCATTCCCGCCTTTTGTGTATATATATGTGTGAGTATATATTAATGAAGGAGATACCTTGAATAAAGGTCAGTGGTACTTTTAGTAAAAAATGTACGTCAAAATTAGGCAACAATATTTAATTACAGGGTTATATTAAGGGAAATATTTGTGTTTTAATATCTATACATTTTATAAATTCGTTTCCAGGGACCTACGATCTCCCATGACAAATTAGTCTAGGGACCTACAATGGGATTGCCTCTGTGTCTTCTGCCTCTTTGCTGTTGCACGCAATTATCCACGTGCTAAACCCCTAGACTAGCATTAGAACCCTAAACCCACGCACAAGGGGGGACGTCATTCGTGGATATTTGTATGTGGAGCAAATATTCCTTCTTGCCTGGCCTATGTAACAGTCTACAGTGTACGTACACGCATTGATGGCTAACAAAGTTTAATCTAACAATATATTTTTAGAAATTATTTATAATTAATTATATTTTGCATTAACAATATCAAATAATTTAATATCTTTATAATTTTAATACAAAATTTATCAAATATGACAGTGTTATTTTAATTATTTTTAATCTAACAAAAATAAAAATTCACGATAACGCGCTCAGTAAATTTCTAAATTGCGCAAAGCAATGTTACCAAGGAACAATATACTTTAACTTCTTTTTTGATAAATATAATTTTATTACTCTGATAAAAGAATTACAAGTAATAAAATATGTTTAACTTATTTCATTCAAATTTTTTCCATACATACAATAAGTAAAATTTATTACTCCTCATAATACCATCAAAAGGTAATTACAAAGTATATATATACAACCCACGCTTTTTTCTCCTATCTACCTAAATTACTCTCTCTCTCCTCACTTCAGTCGCTTCTACTCTCCTCTCTACTCCGATCGGGACTCGTTTCCCCGCCGGTTGTCAGTTTGTGGAATTTTGTTAATCTAGAGTTTGATTCGAGCCTATGCGCTGATCTTATAGCATAGCTGATTGAGATATTTAGCAAGAATAGTCGTGCCGATAATCTAATCAAATAATCCATGTCTAAGTTGAAATCATAATTTATACCTTGAAATAATTCAAACTAAATGATGTAAGAATGGAAAAAAATGGAGTACCTAAGTTTTAAAAAATCAAAATTGTTAGTCCTTCCACCAATTTTTATCTCAGATTTTGTTAGATTACAAAAATTGAATGTGTGATTATTCGCAATAACTTTTTATTAGTTGATTTTAATTGAAAAATAAATCAATAGAACTAGTCTTATGTTTTGGAATAGATTTTTATGTGCTTTCATCTTTTTTATTTCCTTCTCAAATTTTTTTTGAAAATTATTTCTTTTTATTTTTGTCAGTAGCTTATATGCAAGTGTCATGTTAACCTAGTCTTAGATAAGATATATTTGTTGACTAGTCTACTTTGATTTTTTTTAATTTTATGAAGTACTTAAATGAACTCGAGGTTGTTCATGTTTATGAACTACTTAAATTGTTTCATGTTTATGTGCTTTCACCTTTTTTATTTGCTTCTCAATTTTTTTTGAAATTTGTTTCTTTTTATTTTTGTTGGTAGCTTATGCGACAAGTGTCACATTAACCGAGTCTTAGATAAGATATATTTGTTGACTAGTCTACTTCAAATATTTTTTTTAAATTTTATGAACAACTTAAATGAACTGAGGTTGTTTCATGTGCTTGCCAATGATCGCTCTAAATGTCAGAACATAAATAAACACGACCATCAAAATTGAAGAAATTTTTTAAATAAATTTTCTTTACCTTTCTTGTATAATTGTTTTATATGTCGTGTTAATTTACTTCGTGAAACTGATTTTGCACCAGGATTTAGAGCATTGTGATAATATGTTGTAAAATTAAGTTATTCACTGAAGTTAAAAGATGAATGTTCTGTAGCAAAGAATTGAGTTAGTTCCTCAATATTATTTTGGTCTGTGTAATGAAAATAAAATATTAGGTTCGATAGATAAGTGAGTTTGAGATTTTTTCAAACCTAATTCATATGAATGTTTATAGTGCAAAGTCGTATATCTTTGTTTAATAAGATCATTGCCCTCTAGTTTTTTTTCATTCTATGAATATGCATTATGTCCTTCTACAAACTGAATGTTATTATTTGGGCTTTTGTAATGAAATAAAACACTCTCCTCCCCTTTATCATCATCAACTTTGGCAACACTTATCCTCAAGTATAATGTTCTCCTTATCTTTATTGTTCATCGAATTTCCCTCAACCACATTCTCTCCCATATCTACACCATTTACTATATCTAAAACATGTGCTGCACTTTACCTCACTCCCACCGCCACCCTTATCCTTCAGCGACAGCCTCAAAATACAATCAAATATTAAGAATTTAATAGACTTCTTTGTTGATGTCTCTTTTAATAGAATGTAATCACTGTATTCATTTTGATAGTGGATGCTACTATGTCCCTTTTGTTAGTTTTGATGGAGTGACATTTGATTTCACAGTCAAATGACACAATTGTTTGGCAATGAATCAAGAGACACAAATGGTTAACAATTTGAAAGAGATTGAGAGAGAAATATGTCTCTTCATCAATGGTGCTTGGTGGAATTCAAGTGACTTTTGATTTATTATATAAAGGACCAAGCCATTACCATTTGGAGTATCCCATTCATTCTCATATTTTCTCTCCTATCTTGTTGTCCACTATAAAGACATTGTTGTTATATTTCTAGAGGTAATATTCTATTGATTGTCACTTAAAATATCTAGAATTCTTAAGTAATTCTAGGAGTGTACTTGCCGGAACCTATTGGCAACATACAGTGGGGGCAAATAATACTTTAATGACAGTAATTTTTTAATCACGCCTCAGGAATACAAATTCGCATGTATTCAACATCAAGTCGTCGACCGACTCACGTGCATGGATGATTTAATTAGTCGAATTAAAAGAAGATGCAAAACAGATGCTTGAGTCATCTCATCTTTACTACTCGCGTAACTTGGTGGAGGTAATTATAATGTTCAATTAATTAGTTCATATTAACACGTCAGGCCATCATGACTATTATTTTTCGCGTTCAAGTTTGTTCGAATTTGTCAGATTTATCGATATTATAAGAATCAGGTTCTATCTTCATTAAACCACAACAATATTAAAGTGTTATTTGTGTAGCATATAGATCAAAACTGGAAGAGGACGAAAGCGTTCGGTTCGATTTATATGGTTGATTCATGTTATAATATTTTGTTAGCGACAGTGGTTAATGACTAAAAAATGGCTACAAGAACTAGAGGCTGCCACTGACTTTGTTTGTGGCTCACCAGGAATGTCGATGCTAATGATTCTTTGTAATTAGACTTAGATGAACCAAAAGTTATTATTCTTTTTTTACTCCGAGTGTTGAATTTGACAACTTTACAATTATTGTAACCCAAATCTAAAATTAATCAGTTCAATAATAGTACACATCATCTCAACACATCCAAATTAAGTCAATTTAATATCTCAAAGTAATTACGGGCTTATGTTGCGTAACAAATTAGTTAATACATTACTTTTCGCCAATCTCATTTCTGTAAAAGTAGAATTGTTACGTATTAACAATAACATAAAATTTCGTTAAAAAAATTAGAACGCATTATTTTTCCCTTGATAAATTAATAATCCGTGGCTTACATAACATTCATATTTAATTTTTACGGCATTAGAAAAGCTTTTCCTTTTTTTTTTTTGAGGAAAGAAAAGCTTTTCCTTTTCACCATTTTTTACAACGTGTTCCAATATTAAATCTTGTCGTCTTCTGAATTTTTTGTTTTGTTTTAAAACTAGTCGTCTTCTGACTTAGAAGGAGAGATTTTAAATCTTGTCGTCTGGCTTTTGGATTCTCAAAGTCAAGATTAAATGTTAAAAAGCTACAAGGAGAGGAAAAAGAAAAATAGCAGGAAAAGATAAAAGAAAATTAGGAAGATGGACACGCCCGCACAGGATTCCGCTCCCGGCGCCAGGACCGGGGTCCCCCGCAGGGTATGTGCCAGCGCACAAATCAACGAATCCGGTAATCACGCCACATCACCCTTACTTTTGGATCCTGCCCAATCTGCAAGGTAAAATAAGATTAGCGTTTAGGATAAAAAGATTAGGATTTAGGATTAAACCTAGACTAGCAATAGTATTTAGGGTCGATAACCCAACTAGGGTTATCATAGTAAAAACATGCGTACGGATGGTATATTTAGATTAACCTTTTCTTTTTCTTTTTCTTTTTCTTGGAGGGGATGTGTGAATTTACTTGTAATGCTTCATACTCTCGCCTATATGTAATGTAATGTAGGTGTTTCTAATTTTGGAACTGATGCTTCAGCCTTCTAGTGTTTGGCTTCTAATATTTTATTTTCTTTTGATTATGTGGTCATGATTATACGACAGAGTTGCAAGACATAACAAAGCTTGTAGATAATATGATTATACGACAGTGGCATCTCTTGACCAGCAAAGGGATGGCAGCCATGGTAAGCAATTTCGGTGAAGCATGGTTGAAATCGTCATCTTCCATCACTTTAATGGATAAGAGACGGCTAATATATGCAAATTAGGCAGTAGGACAAGTACAAGAACTTTGATTTTGGGAGATGCCCAAGAGTTTACTGCTGTGGCCAGCCCTGTCTTCCTGTCGGTCTATCAGATATTCCTCGATCAAGTACCGTTAAGATATGGTGTCCAAGATGCGATGACATTTACTACCCTCAAAGCAAGTATCAAGCTAGTATCCTTTGCAACAAGAAGACTTAAATATGAGTCAGCCTTTTGTTCTTTTCTATCCTTAAATATGAGATACTCTTGACTTCTACCCTTGAAAATTCCCCCCTTCTTTCCTCTTGAATTTTCTCCACATCCCTCCTCTCCCCTCGCACAAGTAGATGCACAAGGGAAAATTGGTCTTAGCTGATTCTTGATTCTGTAGTCATTTGCTTCTTCTTTCTTTTGGTATGGGCTAATCAGATTTCTACTTGTCTGCTGTCTCTCCATCTCTCTCACGTACACAAGTGTCATAGAAGTGACTTGAATTCTTGAGTGTCTGAATTTTATGCATGACTAATGCACATGTGGGGCTGGCTTGGATAGAGGAACACATATGCAATTCATGTTGATTGAGGGTGGGGATTGTCTTCAACCCATTTATGGAAAGCAGTTAATATGTGTGGTCTTGATTAACATGATACGGTGACCACAAAGTCGAGCCTTCAGTGGATAATAAGCCGACCTATAAATCAAGTGGTCAACGTTAAAAGATATAACAGCAGACGTGCGGATTATACCTTAGTGTCAACAACCCTGGTTTGACGTATCTCAAATTTTTAGACGTATATGGGTATAGTCGTACTAGCGCTGATGTACCGAATCTCAATCTAACAAAAATATTAAAACGTATGTTACATCTAAATGTAAAATAATGGAGCAATTGTCCTCAAAATAAATAAATAATGGAGCAATAGTGAATTGGATCTTTTTCACCAAAGCATCACTAAAGAACATTTTGGAGAAGGTAGTCCATTATTGATTATCTTATAGCAAATCTAGTGATCCTTTGTTGTTCTTCAATCCTCTTTTCCTGATTGTTAAATTTGGCATTCGCGTCTAGTAATGCCTTATCGACACAGGTGCAAGAGATCGGAAGCAAGTGATTTATTTGGTTTGTTTATTTCTTAAAATAGGAGTGAGTATATTTGAGTGCTCTGTATTTACAAATATTTTCAGTAAACACTCTGGATTATGAAAAATCCGAGAAAATGAAAAGCACTTATACTTCATTAGCCACCATGGCCTTGAACTTCTTAAAATCGTATATGAAAAAAGAATATAATTTAATTAAGTAAATGCTTAAATTCAATTTTTTTGACCAAATTTCTGAAATTTGTAGGTAATTTATTTTTTCAAAAAATAAAAATATGTGCAACTTATTTTTGTCATATACAACGTTCGGATACTGAGGACTATGTTGGCTAGCCGGCGCACAACTCAATTTCTTTCTGAAAATTTCCATTATTTAGGTTATTTGACTTATTTCGTGAAAATACCTATGACAAGTGTTTGTTTATTATTTAATTTAAAGAAAAAAATTGCTGGGTTGATACATGTATTCGGACATTAATTGAGCCAACTAATACATATTTGAGCCTAATATGTCTTTTAAATAGTGAATTCATTTAACAAATACTTAATACTATTCTGTTATCAAGAATTCATCATTTTATCTAAGTGTTTGTTGCGATATTAGTCTAATCTTCAGGTTCCAAATAAGACCCAATATTTTCTGTCCAAAACTAGTCTAATTTTTAAAGACCATCAATAATATCTCCCCAAAAACAAGTATGGTTCAATTTCCAAATTAGGACTAATCACATTGACCAAACTTCCAAAACCCAATACGGTCGAAACTAAATATATCACCTTCAAAACCGGTCAGAACATCATCGACCATCACCGGTCAGTATCTATCAGTAATCGAAGAAATATAAAAAAAGGGAGGGAGATGAAGGAATTACAGGTAAGAAGAGCTAGTCATAATTAAACTTGGTACGCATGTCTACAACAGTCCACTTCGGTACTTACGAAGCAAACATTAAAGACAGACAGATCATGTTGGCCGGAGAAGAGAGAAAAAAATGTATGTGAAACAAGTGTAGTGTCCCGGATAGATTTATGGGCTTGATATTTTGACTCGAGATCTAATCCAAACTTGGCTAAACTTGTGCCCAAACTATTTAAGTTTGAATTAAGTAGGACTGACTAGTTCCCGATGGCCATAATGAGATATGCTTAGGCATGAAGGCTGGTTGCTTAACTTTAAGTGACGATATAAATGCTTGGCTTATGTTCTTTTCATACCATGTTCTTTGATGATACATATTTTTTTATATATATTTCGTTTGTCCTTTCTCATTTGCACACATAAAATTACTCTCTTTGTTTAATTCATAGGGGTTGCACGGTTCCTTTGTTCAACGTTACTAGGCTTCAGAAAACAATCTACTCCTCGTCGTTGTCGTTGTTGATATGGTTCTTGTATTTTTTTTTTTTGGGTTTATTACTGTGTTATCAAACTAATCATGGAGTCCACGTGTAACCGTAACAACAGGAGATCTTTGGTCTTCCCGTTGAGAAGTTGACCTTCGTTGTCGGCTGTGCCACATGTTCGGGTAACTATGGTAACTCTGGTTGGTCTTATCAAGTGAACAACTATTGTCTGCAAAGTGAAGACTAACCATAGTTACCAAACCCTTTTTTTTAGAAAGGTAGTTACTAATTATCAGACCTTGATATATATTATAAAGAAATACTTGAAATTGGTTCCCCTCCATAATGAATGGAGCTATATTAAGCTTGACCAACATATCAAATTCTTTCACTTATTTATAGTAACTTGAGCAAACGTAAAGACCTACTCTTTCTAATGTGATAACAAGATAAATAACTATATGACAAAATTGACAAAATGCAATTTGTAATTTTTCTTTCTTATATAAATACCTTATAAATATAACAGCTACCCGGATAAGCGTCGAGCAGGAAGCGTGAGCAGATTTTCCCTCTTCAGCTACGAATTCCATGTCCCAATGAGCTAGGGTTTAGTAAAAAGCTTAGCTGGGGGAAGTTAACTGTCCGCTGAGCTTAAAACGCTGCGCTTTATTGGACTGAGTTTTGTGTCGGTGTTGCATTTTGGCAGATTTGGTTTGGGAAGGGAGGAAGCAGGGAAGTTTGGTCCACTTGGAGGAGAAGGAAGACGAGGGCCGGGCTTTGGATTAATTTGTCTATGGGCCTTATTCCGCCAACTCTGTGTGGACCGGGCTTTGCTTTATTTGGCCCTTTAATTGTAAAAAGCTAGCATATAGTTTAGAATTTCTTCTATATGTTGTGTTAATATCTAAACGTGACAATTTTTTCAATTTCACTAATTATTCTTTAGCTTGTTTCTAGTGTAGTACCATTATTGGAAAATAATCTTGAATGACATTTTTTTTCTATGTACTGCTAAAATCATGTGTATGTATACTAATAAGATCCGAGCTTCTTCTTCATTTCATCACCTTCACGTATAAAAATGACTACTTTGATCTCACGTCAGATAGGAACAAATGTTGCCAAGATTAATCTTAATATCCTTCGAAAAAAATCTAAATAGTGGCTCATTTATCTTACACTACTCAAATAATTATTACTTTTTGGCTATTTTTTTCCTATATCTAATAATATTTTGGTGAAATTTTACTTATAAAAAACTCCTCAATTTGTGAATATATTAGTATAAATTTTCTAATAATTTAAATTCTATTTATTATTTTAAGATTTTGAATTATCTGATATGTTATCTGAATTGGATCAATGGTATGTCACTATCAAAGTGTTGGCGGATTGAATATGGATAATTGTTTTTTTTGTTAAATAATATGGATAGTTGGTTTAGGTAACATGTCCCAGTCAAAATACATGGCCGGCCTCACGAAATAATGTTTCTTCGTCCTCGTCCTCGTCCTCATCCTCATCCTTTTATTTGACTAGGATGAATGCTCCCTCACGAACAAGTGCTCACTGGTTCGTCAGAATTTTCATTTCCAGATTGCGAGTCTGGAAATCGTAATTTTTATATCTTTAAAGGAAAAAAAATATACAAAACAATGAAAAATGTTCACCCACTTTTTATCTTCCTAAATATTGTCATGTTTAGCACGGGGAGACTAGAGATTTTAGAATGTAACTGGGTCCATGGGCTGAAATTTTGGCTTAAAGTAACTAAAATTTAAATTATGATTATGATTCTTATATATAAAAAAACACAACCACCTTTCGTTAATTCCCTTTTAATTATCGGTTTCCGGTAATTTTTTATCCTTCACTATGCTTCAACAGATTTGGGACAAGATTTCATGCAATTTTATTTTACCTAGTAAATAATTTTCTCAATTAATTAATATTAATTTGGCGTGTAGCCAGTAGCCCTATGACCCCTTGCCAAGATCGTTTTAAATAAAATGCTTTAAAAAATCTACCAAAGAAGAAGGACCTTTTAAAGTAACCGTGGCATGATTTAACATTACTAATACAACAATTAAATAATTTTTATATCCAACCTAAAATTTTAATACAGTCGATATTTCAATAATTGTAAACAAATTCCTTATAATTGTGACTATAAATATGTTAATATCTTAGAAATTTAAGGTCCGTACTGAAAATAAATATGTATATACTCTGGTTTTAATTTGTAAAAGGTACTGAAGTCAATATTGAATATTAATTGGATGTTATGTTGTCAATCTATAGTGTAACAAACAAAAATATATTAAAAAACCCTAAGGCTCTGCCAGGGTCTACCCGCCGACCCGCTTGGACAAGTTCCTGCGGCCTTCTCCGACCATGAAGAGGCCGCCGGACAATATTGAAAATTAATTGTAAGTTGTTGGCGTGGCACCGAATTCAACCCATTGATTTGGATATTGTTTTTGTAGAAAGGATATTGTTTCTCGAGTTATATTTATTTTCAAGCTAGGGTATCTTTATCAGAATAGGACCCAATCCTCAGTTATTTCTTTCCTCAAACAAATAGTGGAAGCCTATAAAAATCGTGTCTACAGATCTGACATTCATCAGATTTTTATGCTCAAATTTGGATAATTAGTATTCTCTACTTATTAAATTGGTGCATTTAACACATTGTATTCAATTTTAGTAACATGTTTTCACTTATTTAGCATCCATGTCATTTTCAATGTCATGTTATTAATTATGAACTATTTATATTTAGAACTAGTTATTTTAAATGGAATATCTATCAAAATATTTTAAAAAATAAACCCAAAAGCACCAAAGTTAAAAAAAACAAATTTTAGTTATGTTATTTTAAATTCAGTATATCTAGTTTTTGATATTAAAAAATTCAAATAACATTAAAATTAAATTAGAAATTTATAGACATGAAGAAACTCTATTTAATAATATAAAAACAAATAATAGAATAACAAAACTAATTAATGACATAAGAAACTCTGCATGAAATATAAAAATTCAATAACAAAATATTCCAAAAAAATAAAATTATAAATAACATAAAAATTAAATATTTACAATTAGATAACAACATCATAAAAAACTAAACAGAGTGCCATGACCAAGGTTATATAAAACGACTCAGAGGCTCACTCGTCAAATTTTTAGTCGGACTGAATTTTTTTATTTTTTACTATTATAAAATAATATATTGACCAATTAGTCAAAATATAGATTTTAAAATCTACATTTTAAAATTGTGGACCAATTTATTTCATATCTAATCTCCTTTTCTTTCGTTTTTTAAATCCTTGGCCATGAGACCACGAGGGACGAGAGAGAGGGGGAGCTGAGATTTTTATGATATTTTTTAATTTTTATTTCAAATCCAAAATTTTTGATTCATTTTGTTGTTATCTTTTAATTAGCGTTATGGGAATTTTTAATTTCTATGTTTTTATTTTAGAATTTCTGAGTTTTTTTTATGTGTAATTGTTTTATAGACATTCTATTTAAAAATAATTAATTTCAAATATAAATAATTCAAACTAGTTTAATTATAAATAATATGGCATTCAAAATGACATTATTGATAAATAAGTGATGACATGTCACTAAAATTGAGTGCAAAAATTAAGTGCACCAATTTATTAAATGGAGGATGCTAATTGACACAAATTTGAGTATTGAATGTTAAGTTCACTTTATGGACAAATACACAATGCTATTTGCCCTTTATTCCAAACAAATATAAGACGTGTGAGGAGGCTAGTGGAGTGGAGGCCTTGCAAATGGTGGATTCAATCCCATCCTCTCACCGGTAAATTTTCCATCTTATGCCTCTAATTTTTTTGGGTTTGGTACATCGGATGGTTTTATTCGTAAAAATTTAAGCTTTCCCCTGTTTGGAATTAGCTTTAAGAGCTGATTTTGAGCTGGCATGAGAGGTGGAATTAGCTGTGGCATCAATTTTTTCCTTATCTATCTACTTACAATTTAATTGTGTTTTGCTTGCATTGTTGTTTAGTGTGTGGAGTTGTCTTTGGCTCGGTTGTTGTGAAAAAAAAAAAGAACCACGAATGGAACACAAACAACCTTCCTGAATGTTTGAAGATCGTTTGTGTTGCTTCAAGGTTCGAAGGTTTACTGGGATTTTGATTTTTTTATTACTGGATTTGAAGGTTGAAGAAGATTGGTTGGATTGGGTTGCAAATTGAAGGAGATCTTTGTGTTATTTACATGAAATGGATAAAATGAAATTGTCTTTGGTTCTCGTTAGAGGAAAATTATAATATTTTTCGTGGTTTATATTTCTTTTCCTTGATATTTGTATGAAATCTTAAATATTGAGAATGACCAACCCCATTCGCCCCTTCCCTTGTTCCTAGCGATCCCTACTCCAACTCTAAACTATCTTTATCAAAGGTTGTAAGAAATATCAATTTTAAATCTTACAAATAAAAAAATGTTCAAAAATATTTACTCTCAAGCATTATCCGACAGCGTTCAACAGAAAAAAACATGTGTAGTGAACGTAGTAAATATATACGCTACTTTTTTTCTCTCTTTATATAACAGTATAAATTAAACAAGGACTAATAACGATATAAAAAATGTTTCGTTAAAAGTCTATTGAATTTTAAAACAAATGGGACATTTACAAACTCGATTGGAGACAATACTTTTTTGGTTCTTACCATTCCATATCTTAAAATTTATTGAGCCGACTAATTCATGTTAGGGTTAGGTAGTATCTCAAATCAATCGGCACCTCAAATCGCCATCAAAAAATATTTAATAAATACTTAGATCAACTAACATGTAATTAGATTGAGAATACTTGAACTTAGGAACTATTTTAGTTAAAAATAAAATTTTAATATATTATATTAAAAGTAGAGAATTAATTCGGAGTAATTTAGAACTCAGGAAAAAAAGAGAGTTCGCTTTACTCCTTAACGGATCGAACCCAGAGTCTATTGTTGATCGACTAACATCTCAACCATTAAGCCACGGAGGCATGGTCAGTATCGGGGCATCTAGTTATACACACGCGCGACGAAAAGGCATATTATTTTACATTCTCACGAGCAGCCAGATCCTCGCGGGCCTCAGAGAACTCGCCTTCCTCCATACCCTCACCGACATACCAATGGAAAAAGGCCCTCTTGGTGTAAACTTGTGGTCAATTCGGGAGAAGACCTCCGCAACACTGGTGGAGTTAGAGATAAAGCACACAGTCCTCTGGACCTTGGCGAGATCACCACCGCGAACAACAGTCGGAGGCTGTTAGTTGATACCGCACTTGAACCCGGTCGGACACCAGTCAACAAACTGGATGGTACGCTTGGTCTTGATTGGTGCAAAACATCTAAATCACGTTACAAAGATAGAGAGCGAGAAGATGAAAAGAAACCAAATAGCTAACCATGTCTTCGTTCCTACATGACATACAACTCCCAATATGCCAAAGTAAAAAAGAAAGTATCATCCAACAATACTAACCGATCAGCTTCAGATCTCAATTCGGTGAACTCAGCTTCAGCTTCATTTGCAGCTTTAACTCTTAACTCCAGGCTATCCTCTAGAGAACATCTCGGCTTGCTGGTGAGTCCAGATTCTCTGATTCCCTCTGCCGAGTATGAAAATCAGAAACAATGCAAGTTCAGAAGCCTCTTCAAATTAAAAAAGATGACGAAACCGAAGCAAAGTTTTACATGACACCTAATCACTTTCTCTTCTTGGCTGGTGGCTGAGGAACATTCAAGTCCCAGAGGACTGTCCTTATGAAGACAGAATTCTTTGTGTTTTGCCCAGACCTACATGAACAAGTACCCTAACCAACTTTAACACCATATATTTGGTGGCAAGCTAAACCCTAAAAATAGTTGAAAAGGAAACGAATGGTTAACAATCCTTGGAATTACAAAACCACTTGCCCGCATGACACAAAGGTTGGAGCGGGGAAGGTTCAGGGCGGATAGGAGAGAGTGGGTCGGTGGGGTGTTAATTAGGGCAGGGAGACAAAAGAAAGAAGGGAGTTTGGAGCCGAGGAGGTTCAGGGCGCGGGTTGGAGGAATCTGGGGAATTAGAGAGTTTGGAGCCTACCGTTAGAGGAGGAGGAGCGGGGAAGATATCTTCTATATGAAGAGGGAACGCGGGAAGTGTTTTATAAGAGGAATTGAATAGAGGCGCTTTGACTGGGTCAATCTTTCCGTTAGGGGATTGATTTTTTTTTTTTCCTGTTTAGGAAAAAAAAATAAAACTCAAATTGCATCTCCCGCTCATTTTATTAACTTACTTTATACCATACCAACATATTTGGTATTCTTAATTAATACAAATTTGTACTTCAAAAAAATTTGATAAAATTTTGTTAAGTGTACGGGTATATTAAAATCTTAATCGTCCAATTTTTTTCCTGAATCTTTATGTACATAATTACAAAAGAATTTTTTTCAACAAAAAAGGAAAATTTGGTGGATTTCCATTGCCATTATTGAAATTAAAGATAAACTTCGCGAATTAATTGCAATACTCGCCATGGAACTGCTTGCCATGACAAAAAACTAGCGGCACAACTGTATTTATTTGGTTTTCCTCAACAACAAAAAAAACTGTATTTATTTGGTAGGCCAAAGGCAAAGTCCAATGAGATGTTCCCGCAAAATATTGGGCCTAAGACACAATCCCTGAGCGTTTAGGCTTAACACGAAGCACAAACTTCTGGGCCCAATTGACAAATCGAATACGGGCCGCCATCCTAACTGGATAAGAATATAAGCCCATTTGGCCTGCAACTCTACAAGCCCGTGAAAAGATGGGTCTGAGCCCAATGGAGTTACGCGTTGTGCCGACGCGACAAATTAAAAGCTGCTTACATGTTACAACTTGGGAGTTTACTCTTGCAATTGCATACATTAATGTCCTAAAACAATGGCCTGCATAACCAAAGCTTGTACTCCTAGACAAAACATACTAGAACTTCCAGATTTGCAATGTGCCAATCGACTAGGCGAGCTTGTACCGTCTTCAACAGCGCGAGAATTGTAGGTAACAGCCACCATATTATCACCATCCCTGAGGATAAACCCGGTTCTGTGTGCTCGCAGTACAAGTTCTAAAAGCACAAAATAATCCCAAAGGAGAAAGTCTGTAACAGCTTTCGTTTCCCATCATACAAAAAACAAGTGAGTTGGCGCTTGTTATTTCCGACGTGGGATTCTCTCCAAGAGCTTATCTTTTAGTCATCAAATGCTATTGATCGCTTATGATGTTGCACGGTCAAAATTTCCGACAGGACTTGGCAGGTCGTATCGTAGATCGTTTCCATTCTAACTCGGATCAAGATTCATAGAAATACATGCCAATTCTCATACAAACCAAATTAAAAATACCACTACCTGTACTACTGTAACAAGAACACTAACCCTTGCAAGTAACAAACAAGTGATTATTAACTCTATACTTCCTTCAATCAAGCATAGATGTGGATGTTAAATACGACGAGGAACAAGATCAAAAGCAAGGCGTAGATGACGGTGTGGGCGACTATGGATGCGATACTGGTCTTCATGTTCATGAAGCCGATGGCGTGCTCCTTACCAGGCAACTGGAACACCAAACCGGGCGACAGAAACGCGAACAGAGCCGCTGCTATGATTGGCCCCGCCCAGTCGTTCATCCTCTCTAACTGTTTTGTAAATTCTCTTGAGCTCTGCCTCCTTAAATCGTTGAAGAGCTGTAGGCTAAAAGATGGCAAGATGGAGAATAGAATATAGTGAAACTTTATAGAAAGTCGAATGTAACGTGACTATAGACGCTTTTCTTCGGGGGTGTGAATTTTTTTTTTTTGAAAGTGGGGAGTGAATTAGTTAGTAGTAGTATTATAGAGGGGGGCCCTGACGTGTTTGGCAGCCCTCTATTATTGTTGTGCTTAATTAATAACTTGAAATTTTCGATAGAATTGCAACCGTCGGATGTCGATTAATCGACTAAATAAATATTGAGATTATATGTGGTTTGGAAAAAAAATAGAGCTATGGTTATTTGAATACAACGTTTGTTTGGTTAGATTACCACTTACATATCAAGTTGCCAAATTTTAGTTCAAGGAAATCAAATGGATTTATAAAAGAGTTTATAATAAAATTAGTTATTTTTTGAACATCTTATATTTCCTCTCCTTCCTCTCCGAATTGGAATTTGAAGGATCTAATATTTAGTCTTTTTAAATTTATTCATTATTTCTCTCTCCCTAATTTAGAAAGACTTGCCTTACCGCCTCCAAATTCTTTTTTTTGGTGAATTGGAGGGGCAAATGCCCCTATATATTAAAACTAATGGCCAAAAATATTCTATTTAGTGCAAAGCTTCCCCTAGGCCTTTTGTGGGATTGCGACCGTCGGTCTCATCAAAACTCTATCGCGAGAAAATCTATTGGAAAAAATCTGCGATAGAGAAAGAGTACTCTGGAGAGGAAGATCCTCCCTTAACGTTTGATATATCGCAAAATTCTATTTATTGGGCTTTGGGCTTGCCGTGTACTTCACGTGTGCTAGCCTTGTATTTTCCTATTCTGTTGTACAAGTTTAGGAGCTTCCTTAGTAGTGTCAACTACTGTACGTGTATCAGGTTTAGGACAAGAACTGTATATATGCTTTGAGGTTCGCTTAATGAGATCAGTTTTGTTCTCTCCATTTAAAAACCTACATGGTATCAGAGCCATAGAGAGAATAAACACACACACACACAAAAACCAGTCCTACGAAAACCTACGAACATGGCTGAGGAAAACAAGGCAAGTGAAAGATCCATGGCACAAAAGCCAGCGATGATGGACCCCAGTTCACCGTACTTTATGATGTCCGCAGATAACCCTGGTGTGATTATTACACCTGTGGTTGGCGACAACTACGGCGAATGGATGAAAGCAATACGCAACGCCTTGAAAGCCAAGAAGAAACTCGGCTTCATCGATGGTCGCGTGAAGCAACCAGACGAGAAAGACCCAGACTACGATGATTGGTGTGCTGTAAATGCCATGCTAGTTGGATGGATCTTTAACACCATCGATTCATCCCTCCGATGCAGCATGTCGTACATGGACACCGTTAAAGAACTGTGGGATGACCTCAAGGAGAGGTTCTCTGTAGGCAACGATATGCGAATTTACCAACTGAAGAGTGAGATTGCATCCTGTAAGTAATCTGGAACCAGCTTGAGCGCCTACTACAACAAACTGAAGGGGATGTAGGAGGAGCTCAACTCATATAGCAAGCAACCAACTTGTACGTGTGGCTGTAAGTGTGGTGCAGATAAAGAACTGCTTCACGAATGAGAGAAAGAGAAAGTCTACCAGTTTCTGATAGGACTTGATGATGTTGTGTATCGAACCATTCGATCCAATATATTGAGCACGGTTCCCTTGCCAAATTTGAACCAGGTCCATGCTCGATTAATGAATGAAGAAATCCATCGTGCGGTTGCTATCACAAAAGATGACCGCAGCGAGGCCCTGAGTTTTGCTGTGCAAACGAAATATGCCCAAAAATCGTCTATGCGACGTGAAGATGTGAAGACAGTATGCGGCCATTGCAACAAATCTGGACATACCACCGTAGACTGCTTTCAACTCATTGGTTACCCGGAATGGTGGACTTCCGTGAAGGAAAATCAAGCCGCTACTGGCCGTGGGTCCCGAGGAGGGCGCACTTCAGGGCAAGGCCGCAGAACAGGAAGAGGCTGAGGAGGGTAGCTTGCTTTCGCTGCCCAAGCTCGACCTCAAGACGGAATGAATTTCGGAAGTAGCGGCAGAATTAATAGTGACCGTTCCACTTTTCCCTAGATGACAGATGAACAATGGAATCAGGTGGTTGGGGTATTCAATAGAGCTAAGACCGACCATAATACATCTATTGATAAAATGTCTGGTAAGGAAATTCGTACCCAGTGGCTCTTTGACACCGGGGCATCAAATCATTTGACTAGTGATTTGAGTCTTTTGAATGATATTGTGAATGTTCCTACTTGCTCCGTGGGATTACCAGATGGTAGTGCTGCCCAGGCCATTAAGGCCGGAACTGTAAAGCTTGGACGAGGCTTGCTATTACATTTTGTTCTCTTTGTACCAGGATTGAAGTGCAACCTGATTTCTGTGAATCAATTGATTCAAGACACTCATTGTGTAGCTAGCTTCACTGACAAGTTGTGCATTTTACAGGACCGCACTTCAAGGACAGTGATTGGTGTGGGTGAACAACAGGCGGGGGTTTATGTTCTACGTGCAGTGGCCTCAGTTAGTATGTTCAAGGCAGTTGTCAAAGATTCTGTTGCACTGTGGCATCAGCATATGGGACATCCCTCACACAAGATTATAGCTATGTTACCTTCTGTCAATAAGAATACTAGTCATTTATTGGAAACTCTATGTGATGTTTGTTTTCGGGCTAAACAAACTCGGACCAGTTTTGATTTGAGTATTAATAAATCTGCTGAACCCTTTGCTTTGATTCATTGTGATATGTGGGGTTCATATCAGATAGCTTCTTTCTGTGCTGCCAGATATTTTTTACCATCGTCGATGACTGTTCTAGGGCTGTCTGGATTTATTTGTTGGTGGAAAAGAGCGAAGTTGGCACCCTTTTTCCAAATTTTTGCTCTATGGTGCAGACTTAGTTTAACCAACGAATTAAGGTTCTTCGAAGCGATAATGGACTAGAATTTATCGGTCTTTGTCCTTTTCTTCGTACACAAGACACCCTGCATCAAACTTCTTATGTCGATACAGCCCAATAAAATGGGCGTGTTGAAAGAAAACATCGCCATATCTTGAATGTTGGACGGGCTCTTCATTTTCAGGCAAACTTACCACTTCAATTCTGGGGTGAATGCATTCTTACTACGGGACATTTGATCAACCGCACTCCGACGCCCTTGCTCAAGGGTAAAAGTCCATATGAAGTCCTTTTTGGCAAGGCACCATCATATTCTAGTCTGTGCACTTTTGGTTGCCTCTGCTATATTCACCATCGGCCTCGAGTTAAAGACAAGTTCAGTGCCCGCAGCAAACGCTGCATATTTTTTTGCTATCCCTTTGGACAAAAAGGGTGGTAGGTGTATGATCTTGAGTGTGGTGACACTTTTATTTCTAGGGATGTCATTTTCTTTGAGGATGTTTTCCCATTTATTGAGAGCTCTACCCCTCATATTCCTCTCATTCCGCTGGTGAAACCACTTCAAGTGGCTGATGTGCCTATTGATGTTGAGTGTTCCACTGACAGGGGGAGTAGCCCTATTGTAGCCCCGCTGTCGACGTTGCTGGCAATGCAACACCAACCGAACCTGAAGGCCAACTCGTTGTTGTTCCTAACAACTCGCCAAATCCAACAATTCCTGAGCCGAGTATCGTACCTAGAGGATAGACCACTGAAGTTATCGTTGTTACTGAGGCATGCCCACCGAACACAGCCGAGCCTCTTGGGCGCGGTCAGCGGGCACTGGTTGCTTCTGCCAAATTCTATGACTTTGTTATGAATCACATCTTGATATACACTGCAGGCCGCCCTCACAAAACCCCCGCTGCTTCCTCTCACCGATCCTTGTCCTCAGGTACGACCTATCCTATTGCACATTATGTTACTAGTGCTAACTTTACTCTGCGTCATAGGCAGTTTATAGCAGCTATCTCTCATGGGCATGAACCAGCTCACTTTGGAGAAGCTGTTAAAGATCCTCGTTGGCAAGCTGCCATGAAAAACAAAATTAATGCTCTCAAACGGAATGGGACATGGACGTTGGAAACATTGCCACCTGACAAAACAGCGATCAATTGTAAGTGGGTGTATCGCATCAAATACCATTCTGATGGATTGGTGGAATGCTATAAAGCCTGTCTTGTCGTACGTGGTGATCGACAGAAGGAGGGTCTCGATTATAATGAGACATTTGCCCCCGTTGCTAAGATGGTTAGTGTTCGAGTTTTCTTGGCAGTGGCAGCAACTCGCTCTTGGCACCTTCATCAGATGGATGTTCACAATGCCTTTCTCCACGGTGACTTGGAGGAGGAGGTGTATATGAATGTGCCTCCGGGTTTCTCTAATGCTGGTACTGATAAAGTATGTCATCTTCGCAAGTCTTTGTATGGACTGCGTCAAGCTCCTAGGAATTAGTTTGCCAAACTTGCTGCAGCATTGAAGGGCTACAGATTTCGTCAATCCTACGCTGACTAGTAACTGTTTATGTTTCATCGGAATGGTGTGTTTTTGTGCGTTCTTATCTACGTGGATGATCTAATTATAGGTGGCAGTCATATCGACTCTATTGTGAAGCTGAAGCAATATTTGTCACGCTATTTTTATATGAAGGATCTTGGTATTTTGAAATACTTTCTGGGGCAGAGTATTGCTCGTGGTCCCGATGGAATCTTTGTCTCTCAGTACAAATATGCGCTGGACATTGTGAGTTAGTGTGGTCTTCTTGGTGCTAAGCCTGCCGATTTTCCTATTGAACCCAATCATGGGTTAGCTCTTGCTAGTGGTGGCGAGCTTGAAGATGGCGAGCCCTATCGACGCTTGGTTGGGAGGTTAATATACCTACTTATCACCCGACCTGAACTGAGTTATTGTGTTCATATTTTGTCCCAGTTCATGCAGTGCCCTCGACAAGAGCACTGGTTTGCTGCCCTGCGTGTGGTTAATTATTTAAAAGGTCGGCCAGGACAAGGGATATTTTTACGTTCCGACAATGATCTCCAGCTCTACGAATTTTGTGACTCGGACTGGGCCAGTTGTCCCCTCACGCGCCGATCGTTGATAAGCTATTTTATTTAACTTGGTTTATCTCCTGTCTCTTGGAAAACAAAGAAGCAACCGACAGTTAGTCGCTCTTCTGCTGAAGCTGAATATCAGTCTATGGCCGCTGCGACATGCGAACTTCGATGGCTGACCATGATCTTACATGATCTTGGCGTCTCTTATCCTCGTCCTATGCGTCTCTTTTGCGACAGTCAATCTGCCATTCACATTGCTACCAATCCGGTGTTCCATGAGCGCACCAAATACATTGAAGTTGACTGTCATTTTGTACGTGACGTTGTTCAGAGTGGGCGTCTTATTCTCCATCATGTCCCAACTCACCTTCAGCTTGCTGACATCCTTACCAAGGCTTTGGGCAAGCGTCAGCTTGATTTTCTACTTCGCAAGTTAGGCATTCGTGATATGTATGCTCCAACTTGAAGGGGAGTATTGGACTTTGGGCTTGCCGTGTACTTCACGTGTGCTAGCCTTGTATTTTCCTATTCTGTTATACAAGTTTAGGAGCTTCCTTAGTAGTGTCAAATACTGTACGTGTATTAGGTTTAGGACAGAAACTATATATATATTTTGATGTTCGCTTAATGAGATCAATTTTGTTCTCTCCATTTAAAAACCTACACTACTGAAAACTAAGCATATTCCTATCATCTAAATCGGTTACAATAGTACTATGGTAAGTGGTACCCTGTGGTACCCTGTGGAGCCCCAGCCGCCTCCAAATTCTTTTATACAAACAAAGTTTTGAATAGTTTAGTCCTCCTTAAATGCTCCTATCCAAGCTAGCACAGTAATAATAGTATTTTGACTTTCGAAAAAAAAGTTAGATGATTTCTGATCGGAGAAAAGCCGTTTTGATTTTAATTCCAAACGTCCCAGTTGACCAAACTATTTGATTCTTTAGGTAATCAAGAAATTTCCAGTTCGAATCTTGAAAATACATCAATATTAAATATTTGTCTATAATTTTTTTTCATAATTCAAAAATAATATTTAACTTAAATTTAAATTAGTTGTTCGGTATGTAAGATTTGGAAAAATGAAGATAATGAAGCAAAGGACCCTTACATACATAAAGCTTTCCGCTCATGATATACTCTTTTAATTAAGACGATAAGATGGTGGCACACGACATGTTTCTGGTTTTAAATAAGCCAAAGCATCATTTTCTAGCTAGTGTGGAGGCCCAAGGAATTAAGTTGTGTCGCTGGTAGTCAATTTCCGGACCGACATTACTTATTAAGCTTCATTTGCTTCAAACATGGAATAATAACAGATTAAGATGTGTAAACAATTAAGTGGTATTTAAAGTGCTCGGATGACCATCCTTTTCCATCATTTCTTCTTCATCATCATTCCACCATCCATCTACCATGACAACCGGAGGACTTGTATTTTAGTGAAGGGTCCATTTGTATCCCGCAATTGACCTGGATTGTTATAACTGCATTCAAAAAATCTTAATTGATTTGATTATTACTATCTATATGAATAATGTGTACTTTATTTTTTTTTGTCAAACCTCTTAAAAGAATTTTAATGTTAAGTGCACTTAGTTCAGAGTAATTTCAAAATTGGTAACTTCTTTGAAAGTATGTCAAGGCGTGTGTGAGTGAGGACAAAATATGCTAGAAAAAATTTGTGTTAGTCTGCTGAGACAGTTCGTCAGATCACAGGGCATTACAAATGGTATCAAAGCAAGACATTAGTACGGTGTGGTTCGGGGACTAACCAAGTTGAAGTTTGGTGGGCATGTGACGCTCGAGCCTAGAGTACGGGGAGCGATTGCGTGTGTGAGAGCGCACGGACAATGAGCGGCTCCTGGCAAATATTCTAGGTGAAGGAACACATGGACGAATCGATCCCACATCGGAGTACGAGAAATTCTGGGATTGTACTGTATCATTGCATATTTAAGAATGGGTGAATATGATACTCAGTTAATAACCTGTTCAAAAAACCTTAAGTGATGTGAACCAACAAAATTAGAATTGGGCTTGATCAATAGTTTTTCTAGGTATCATAAACTCGAACTTGGATTAGTTGATTGCCGAACTTGATAATTAATTCATGTTGGGATCTTTTTCTGGAGGGTTTACAACAAAATAATTGAAGAAACTCTATGTTGATGCCTCCGTACTACGATACCAAGTCATTTGATAACTTGGTATGTTTCCATCAATCTACAAGAGACATGTGGATTGGTGGGGCCAAATCATTAATCAAATGACTACCATGACTAATTATGGAATAAAATTTTGTCTTAGTTGCCAAAGAGCTAGTAATCCAACGACACAAGGCGTTGTAAATATCTAGGAAGTTCAACGTTCAAACCTTGGTAATGTCATGAAGTAAACATGTGTTATAACATTTTTGTAAGCTTTATTTAAATATGAGAGTAAGTAAATAAAATTTATTAACTTTTTTATTCCATCCATATAACCCCGAAAACTATTGAAGTAAACAATTACTAAAAATTAAGAGACTGTGGACAAAAAAAATTGTTAAAATGTTTGGAAATTTTTTTACAAGTTGAAGACTTATCGTGGCCCCATAAATCATCAAAATTTCTTTTAAATTTTGGACTAGAAAGTTAATTTGCTTATAATCGTTTGATAATACCTATTTGATCTAGCAATACAAGGTGTTAATGATTTGACAGAGTTCAGGGTAGAGTTCAAATCTTGGCAAGCTGTAACTAGATGTAATATTTACCTTTCAAAAAAATCGTTTGATAATTAAGATATTGTGTAGCAATTAAGTTATTATTTTGTTTAAAAGTCAAACTTTCTTTATTATTACAAAATTTCTTTATCAGCCAAACCATAATTATTGTAAGATTTTATTCCATAATTAGTCACAATAGTCATTTGATTAATGATATAGGTCCACCAATCCACATATCTCTCGTGGATTAGTAGAAATATACTAAATTATAAAATAACTTGGTACGAAATACCAACACAAAATTTCTCAAATAGTTGCCGGGTCCATGACTTTTAATTTGAGTGGCATCCTATGCGATATATGGACCGCCCTTTTGAGTCTGGAAAGAATATAATCAAAATATTAGAGGGTTGGGGTATGGTCTCCACTTGCGGGCATCATCTAAAATGTTTTGAACAAGTAACTTCGTTCGGCGTAAGTACGATTTGTGACATTAATTTATAGTCCTATTGTGATTTTGGCGTGCTTTATTAATTTATAGCTCTACAGTGATTTTGAAAAATAATGGAGTTTTGGTTTGATTATTTGGGCGTCAACTTCGTGGTGGGCTGACAAACTGGGCCTGGCCCAATATGTGGGTCTTTAGTGTGAAGCTTGATTGTGGGCTTTTGGTTGGCACTCCGGATCCCGTTCTCAAGCGTTTGAGCCGAGCGGCTTGATTGGACTCAAGTTCCGAAGTTGATGTAATTTTGCCAAGTGAAATCAATCCATATTTTTTTTGGGGGGGAAATGCGGGTATTATTGAATTTATTGGTATTAGCAACAATTCATTCCGACTTGAGGAAAAAAAATTATAGACTTTTAATATTTATTCGAAGTTTCTGTCTAGGAAAAAATCAAGGTATTAATACAGACGTGACAAGTTGTGGCACAAATTAAGGAATTATATACTCGCAATTAATTAATAACAGAAAAGAGGCGATATAATAATTGCGTCAATTACCAGTCACAAAATAACATCAACCATTATGATAATCATTAAAAAAATCCCGTTTCAAACCCAATTCAAATAGTAAAGATTTGAGATTGTACTCCGTGAATAAATTCGACAAAGAAAAAGAGAGAATTTAAAAGATAGATTCGGATCTTCGATTATTTAACATGTATGTGAACACCAATGGCGATGAGCAAGATGGTGATTATACAAAAGTAGATAACAGCATGAACCAGGATGGAAATCCCACTTGTGTACATGTTCCCGAACTCCACTACTCTTGTTCTTGCCGGTAGCTGGAAGAGCAGCCCCGGCGATAGAACGATGAACATAACCACGGCCACGACCACAGGACCCCAATCCGCGCTCATTCTTTCTCGCTTTCTTCTTAATTTCTCGCTCTCTGTCTCTTGCTGGTTTCTTTAAGAGGAGGTTTAATTATGTTGGGAGATGATAAAAGAGGGGATAAAGTGAGTTTCTTGGTGGTGAAGTTGATGTTGATACGAAACTTTCTTAGCGAGAAAAGATATTATCATAGAGAAGGTGGTGGAATTAAAATCGAGGAAAGGAAGGTATGTGTTGGTGGTGGGACTTGCTTTACGTTGGATGGGAACTTGGACACAAAAAGACGTGCTTTTGTTACGATAACGCCTAATTATTATTCACTCGAGGGTTTCTTTTTGGTGGTCTTTGCTTTATTGGGTTGGAGATGGTTGATCCAGGTGGTGCTTTTCCCTGGAGAGAGTTGAAGAAATAAGCTAATGGGTAATGGACAGCTGCCTTAATATGTTATCAAAAAGGAATGATATTATATCTCATTATCTTTGAACGATGACCGTCACATATTAAAATATTGATGATGTTAAGTCCGTGCAAACTTTAGATAATAATTATGTTAGAGCATTATAATCCATTTGAGGCTCTCGTCTAGGGAAAATTCGAATTCGGACAAATTTGGATCATGAAAATTATGTTTCGTAGTCGATTATAAATTAGAATAAGTTCATTTTAGTATCATATGATTTTGACATTTTTTACGTGGTTTAAAACGCATACATGTGGTTTGATTGAGTAATTACGATTCAAATTTGGATGAATTCAAATTGTAATTTGTCGAATTCGAATTACGAAAACTTTGATTCGTATTCGCTCGTACGAGAATGAATTCGAATACCAATTTAGATAGGTATGAGCAGATTTCAAATTCGAACCACATTTTTGACGAGTCCAATCGAATTCAATTCACGGTGACCCCTCTCATCTACTATGAGTCCTTTTTCGTTAAGATATGAATTTTGATAACATTTGGTCAACTTTGTTACATAATATAATGTTGTTACCCGGAGGATGGTGTACTTGATTAGGATCTAAAGTCGATACAAGAGTTTAACTCTTTCTCTGTAAGACGAGATTGCCTCATATTAAGTGCTTACGGGCTATGGCAATCGTCCCCAAGATACAACAACTTTCTTACTTCGAGTTCATAACACAACGATTCTCGAAACCTCGGCATACCTTTGGATACTCAGAACTTTCTTGAGAGAGAGAGAGAAGAGAACAACTATTGCTAAAGAAACGTTATGCAATGAGTTGTTGTGATGATTTAGAAGTGAGGGGGCAGACCTATTTATAGGCAATAGAGGATTGTAATCCAAAATGTTACAGGCACTTCCGAGGGGGCACGGATGCGGCACATTTCTGGAGAAAGAAACATCCTTTCGGCCAGCAGGTTGTCTACCCTTCAGGTAGACCTGACCACGGTTCGAATTTGGATGAATTCGAATCAAATTTATTCGAATTCAAATTCATCAAAACATTAAACCATATTCAATTCTTCACAAGACGAATCGAATACGAATTATAAATTTTTAAATTCGAATCAAATTTGAATCAAATTATAATCGAATTCAAATCAAATTATAACTGAATTATAATTCAATTATAACCGAATTTTTCCTCTCAAATCTCCCATTTTATTTGAATTTTTTTAACATATATTATTATTATATGTACATAAATTTGAATCAAATTTAACACGAATTTAACTCGAATCAAATTTTTGAATCGAATT
The DNA here is from genome assembly GCA_963995505.1 of Hypericum androsaemum. Lineage (NCBI taxonomy): Eukaryota > Viridiplantae > Streptophyta > Magnoliopsida > Malpighiales > Hypericaceae > Hypericum > Hypericum androsaemum. Next base: position 515,709 of record OZ023183.1, on the reverse strand, counting down.
CGAATTAAATTCACCAGTTTTACGAATTATAAATATCTTGAACCGTATTCAATTCATTTTATGACTAATTCGAATCAAATTTTTTACGAATCGAATTATTGACGAATCGAATCGAATTTTTAACGAATCGAATCGAATCACGAATCAAATTCAATTCATCAGGTCTACCTTCAGGTACCCCTTCGACCAGGCATTCTACTCGTGACTCTTCGGATAAGCCTCAAAAGTGCCCAATGTGCCATGCACACACGTACATACGCTTGCACGCTCGGATGGTGAAGCACCATCCTCGCATCATGTCTGAGTTGCTTTTCCAGGTGGCCACTAATTTCTAGCTACCAAGGGACACCTCCTTATAAAGTGAGGTTCCTTTGCTCCCACAACCAATGTGGGATTGGTGTCCCCTCCCACCTTGAAAACTCCAACCTTAAGCTATTATTTTAGGCATTGATTTTTCATTCATCCGAAATTGGATTTGAGAAAATAAATTGTCACGACCCAAACTCAAGTCGGTGACCGGCGCTAGACTTCAACTCATGTTATTCACAAAATAAATCTAGCCAACCTCTAACGTATTCAAATTTATAATCATAAGCATTTAAACATAAAATTTAAAACCTAATAATCTTTAGTTTCATATTCTAAATTTACAAAATATAAGCCAAGCTTTTTCTTTTTAATACATACTCCCAAGATCAAAACAAATCCTGTGACTATGGAGCTTCTAGATCAATGAGAAAAATACAAAATGGAGACCTCCAGACTAGTCCCGGAGAATAAAGCGGACTTAGTACGATCAGAGTAGATTTCCGAACTAATACAACTCGTATTCGAGTTCCTGCAAAACTGGTGAGAGGGGGATGAGTGTTTTGGAACACTCAGTAAACAAATAAGATATGCATCATAATTTATTTAGCTACTCAATGCACAAACATACCTAAAACATGCATATAACTAACATGGCAAATAAATTATGCGGAGATGTACATTATTCAAAAGTCATACTTACCAGATGACCAAATATAGCATATAATCACAAAGTCACAGAAACATGAGCAGACTACGCAATTTGACACATAATTCCAATATCATATAGCAGAACTGACGAACATTCGGCAAGATCTAGATAGTGTCACTCCAACTTCGACACGAGGATACCATATCTCAAAGGCGCCACCAGAAACTAACCCCGCCGGCCAAACAGATCATATCAGAATCCATTGTATTCTCATTATATGTGCACATATGCCAACATCCCCGGTTGGTCACGGGTAGATCTCTGCCTACTAGACGTCCATATCACAGAGCTGAGCCATCCATATAACTGACTTTCATATCATAACAGATTCATAGGTTCCAAAACATAACAAACATATCCAGTGCCCCTGCTAGGCCAGATTGAACAAACTTTCACAAATCATAACATCATACAATATGCTTATATGATAAATGCACAAAATGCACTCACATTACCATATTCAGATCATGACAATAAATAGAGTACACCAAATAAAGCACGAGTCACATATTATTTGTTTACCGATTTTGGTTCAATGACCATGTGAATGGACCATCCTCTTTGTCGAATTCCGGATTCAATAACAGCCATGTTAGATTTCAAACTCATAGATAAACTCCAAAACCTGTAACAATAAATTGATACCTCTATTACAGTAAAGAAAAATACTAAATTTCTAATTCAATTAAATAATAATTCACCTAGTTTCTTATTCTATTTCCAATCACTTAATTTTTATATTTCAAACAAGCTCAAGAATCGTAATTTTCTTTAAGAAGCCAATTATATCCAATCTTTCTAAAGGTTGTCTATAAATTCCGTAGAGTTATCCTCACCATAGTTACCATTAACCACGTATAATTTCTAATAAAACTCCAATATTCTAATCTTATAAATTATTTCTTTGGCTTACCATCGGTTTTAATTTTAATCTCTGTCTCCACTGAAACCTATTATCTATTATGCCGAACCTTCCATTCTTTCAAATTTCAATAGTTAGTTGAACGTATTTGCTATTTCATTAATTACTCAGAAATAAACTCTCACAAAATTCATCTTCTCCTTTTTTTGAGCAAAATTAATCACACAAACTTATAATAGCAAACATATAATTTTCTCAACTTTTCTGTTGTCATTTTCACTTCATTTATCATTTTCTCCTTATTTTTTTTATAGCGTACAATGTAATACTGTAACTAGACATAATGGAAACCAATTTTGCCTTTACCTGTTGATGCTATTCTCTTCGAATCTGTGGTTTCTTCTTCATTTTTTTTCCTTAGTTTGCTTCTCCCTTACTTTTCTATCCTTGCTTTCCCTCTTTTATTTCTGTTTAGTGGCTCGGTGGAAATCATGAGAATGAATGGCTTTTTAACCAACAGATAAGTTATAATATTTTCACCGCCTTACTATTTTTTTTATTTGTGCTTTGCTGTCATTATCTTCAACATCCACGTTTTAACCTCCTCTCTTTTTTTTATTCCTGAACTATTTTCTTTCACTCTTATCCTTTCGGTTAAACATAACAACCTTCTTTTCTATCTTTATCTTCTCTTCATTTGTTTTGTAGATTTTTCTATTCAGCCACGTAGTCTCTCTCTTTTTTTTTTGGGTATATTATTGGCCACGTTTCTTTCCTTTCAATTTTTTTTTCTCAATTTTGTTAAGCTTAATCGTATTTAATTTAAATCTTTAATCTTTTATAAATTAAGTTGTGACATAGTTAATACTTGAATTGTTCATTAGTTCCGATTTCTTCTTGTATTGATCATAGTAAATTTGAAATTTACTTATTTAGATTAGCTCAAATAATCTATCGGTCTAAATCATATCCAACCAAATTGCTAAAATGTCTCAATCACTAATTTGCATTATTAGTTTCCAATGTAGTATGTAATTATCTTGCCGTACTTGATAAAAATCCAACTAAGTTTGACCAATATAGTCAGAATATTACATAAATACACTAAAATTACGTACACGAAACGTAGATTCCAAAATTGTAACTTAATTTAATTTTTATCGAATAGAATTATTTATTAAAATTACACAAAATTTGGTCTATTACCAACCTTTATATGCCAATTTCTAACATATAAGACAACACAATTTCTTCCAAATGGTGATGCTTATACAATCTCGAATATTTTCTTTGAGTTAATAACACGTCCACTTATCAAAAACCAATTATAAAAATTGTATAAGAATTCCCTTACGTATCGGATCATCTATTGAGGACTCTCTCCCAGCTTGGATGAATTTGATCTTTGGTGGCACCATCGGAAAGATCTGTTCTCATTTTTTTGTGCGATCATGTTGTATCCTTGAACGTCTAAAAATTGACTAATCTTTGAAGCGGCATCTTACAACCAGGAGTTTTCTCAGTGTTATTCACCTTCGTGCACATGAATAGATTAGCTGGTCTAAGGCCTTGTCAAATTTTGCTGAACATGATTCATTTCTGTTTCTTGGTTCTTTTGCCCCTTATTCCTAATGTCTTCTTTTAGGGGCGGAGCCGTAGTTCGTGTCTATTGTTGCTTTTTTTTGGGGGGTTTTGTTATCTTTGTAAATATCCTCCTTTTTTCGTTAATAAAGATTACTTATATATATATATAAAAATTCCCCTACGTAAGATTAGTTTACTTGTCGCCAATAGAAGGAAATTATACGTACGACGAAAGAGAGAACGATAACCAAATGCCGTCCAAAGGTAATAATTAATCCAATTAATCCATCCTCTCTATTTGTCTCACTTGCCAGATTAGCGTCAAATCCAAAGACAAATTCCTAGGTATACCTTGACCTTTTCGTTGTCCTCACTTAAAGCTCCTTTTAAAACGGTTTTGGATTGAGTGGAGATGACATAAAAGTTGTACCTACGGAGAGAATTTCGTTTGGACCATCAAATTTTATTAAAAATCGTGTCTAGAGATCTGACATTCATAAAAAATCGTGTCTATAACTAAAATCACTTGATCCATTTCAGTGTGAACATACTGAATCCAACCCCTTTTAAAACTCCTCCTCACCTACTTCACAATACTCGCATCTTTCCCTTGGCCATCTTCAATCACTTTCTTTGAAGGGTCCGTAGCAATGGCGGATTGGGGACCGGTGCTGATCGCCACGGTATTGTTCGTGCTACTTTCTCCGGGGCTGCTCTTCCAGCTCCCTGGAAAGGGCCGCCCCGTGGAGTTCGCCAACTTTCAGACCAGCGGCGTCTCCATCCTCGTCCACACCATCATCTACTTCGGGCTCGTCACCATCTTCCTCATCGCAATCGGTGTCCATATCACCACCGGATAAAAACTTGGAGAACCCCCAGCCAATCTTCAGATGATACTTTTTCTTTTTTTGTTGTTGTTAATTTTAACATTTTAGTTTTTTTTTCGTATAATTTTCTATCTATACATCTCTTCACCGTATTCTTGGGACTCGTAGCAGACACTATTTAGCATCGGCTGTCCTTTCTGTTTTGTTTTCGAATATCTAGGAAAGGACGAAATTGTACCGGTAAGTACTATTGTAGAATTATTTGGTTCATAATGTATGAGATGCAAATCTTCCTCTGGCCTCCCTCCAAAGTTAATTTCTGTTACTGGTTATTTAGCTACCGATGTCCAAAATTGTTATTTGGTACGAAGAAAATCTCAGGTAAGAAATAATTTCTAGGTTCAAACCATAGTTGATAATAGCAATAGAATCAATATTTTCTTCAACTGGCCCAAAATAGGCCCAACACTAGTTGCTAGAGGTTTTGGCCTCCAGCATGTATTAGAAAATTAAAAAAATGCGAGGAATTGATCATTGAACTCACAATTAAATCACCAGTAGATAGAGTATTCATACAAACGCTTTACAGAGATCTGATAAACATACTAAGACATCCACATCAATACCCTAACTTATAAGACACAATTAAAGCTGTTAGAACATCAACTAAGAAGCAGACACCGAACTAATTAATAAATTGGAATTCCCCGCGGAAGAACCTTATTAATTAGGTTTATAGTAGCTAACTATAGCCAGACAGACTTACTATTATGATAAAGACACAATTAATCAATTAGTTGCCTGGAGAATATGATTATTCTTCTCGTGCTTGGAGTTGACCCTCTCGAGCTTGAACCGCTCCTGGACAGCAGAGATGTAGCTAGCAGCCTTAGCGTCGACGTGCTCGTCGCCCACGGCGCCAAACATCCTGTCGAATTGGCTCTTAAAATTGTTGTTGTTAATGCTGTTGGTTTTAACATCCGCTGATACAACATAAGATAGCTTCTGCTTCGTGGGAGGAGGATTACTGACCATGTAATTAGCCTGGCTCGGGTTGGCCTTACTGCTTATGTACATGTTCGAGGTCGGCGAGGGCTTGTTATAGAACGGTATCAGCTTGCCCTTCACAAACCCCCTTCGCTTGTGGTTGGCCTCCATGGATGTATAAGCTTAATTAGAGGTTGATTTGGAGAGGGGTAAGATTATAAATGAGTGACTAGTATGTTTATTTGGCTGTGGTTCTTTTGGTTGAGGACTTGTGAGTGTGTGTGTGTATATATAGGAGTTGGTTTGGATACTTTGAAAGTAGCTCTGTTAAATATCTGTAAAGCACGTTGAACTTTTATATGAACACTTGGATTCTATATGTACTGGTGGTCTCTCTTAATCGGTCATAATCTTGGACAAGAGAGCCTAGTGACCGAATAAACCAAATATCTTGTATAACATAACTACTTTCAATTGATTTGTAACACTCTCTAATATGACTGACTAATTCTATAGACAACACGAGTTTTTTTCAACATGTTTTATTTTCTTACATGCACTCTTGAAAATTTTTCTAGGAGATCAGCCATCCTGAAATCACCGCAGATCAAGCGTGCTTAACTTTATAGTTCTCTCAAGATGTATGCCAGAAAAGAAAGTGCACATTGTACTTTAAATTTAATCACTTCAACCTTTTTAGAATATATCATTAACGGGGTATCACATGATTAATTGTCCGTACTGAAATTTAAATTAATCGAATATTTCAACTTGAAGCACAAAAGCATATTCCAGCAAGCAACATGAAGGACGCGCAGGATTTGAAAAGAAATGACACTCTCCGGTTCTTAAATTTGCTCGAAATTCTTACAGCTTGGAATCAAACACCGACGCCGTATCTCTAGCTTGTTCTGAAGTGGGTCCAGATCGCCGATAAGAACAGTGTCTTTTCACCACGTTCCTCTCAACTTGGACATGGAACATTTTGGTATAGCTACCTGTAAGAAGGAAAGCTTTTGGCTTTGCCTTCCTATTTTTACGGTATCCAAAATTGATTATTGTTAAACCATATTTCTAAACAACTTTTTCAATATATTTTTACATTGCTAAGATTTAAATTCTATTATCGCATGGAACTCTCATTTATTTCGAATCATTATATTAGTTTCAAATTGATCAACATCGGTATCTTTCTCGAGTTACGTGTGCATGGGGTAGAAATCTACGTAGGTACAAGTTACACCATCTACGTATCCTTGTGAAGGTTCGGCCGATTCCTTATACATCTTTTGATAAAATGGGCGAGTATATATCTCCCTTTATATCTTTTCGATCCAAGATGCGATAAGCCACAGTAGAAGATGATTCAATACGGTTGGATTTTATTAGTGAAAGAAAACGTATCAAAAAAAGAAGAAGATTCAATACAGTTGCAACTATTTTCTAATATATACGAGAAATGACTAATCTATGAGTACTCTGTTTAGTTACTATTTAAGATTTAATTAATAATAAATTTTCTATTTATAAATTTCAAATTTGAAATATTCTTTATAAAATTCAGATCTATTACCGTCCGGATCTTAAACTTTCTTATTAATACAATTGTGATATTAATCCGTGCAAGTTGGTCATATGGCTTGCTTATTTGGGACATATACTACACAGATAAAGTTCCCTAAAGTTGTTGCCCTTTTTTTTCAACACTAGTCCTGGATAAGATATTCCACCTGATAGTCTCTACCTTGTTTGCAAGTGGTCCTTTTGTTGGGATTCTCTCCTTTTCTTTTTGATGTATTCCGTTTCATGAATTAAGCTCTTAATGAATAAGTCAGGGTTTAATGGTCCCCTTAAAAAAATCAGGGTTTAATGGTAATTGTAAAAAAATCTTATTAAGCTTCTAATGAATAAGTTTATTTGAAGTTAAGTAAAATATATGTCCTCTTTTTTAAAGATAAATATTACACCAAAGATTGAATCATTGATTTTCTTGAAGTTTATGCCGCTAGGCCAAATGCATGTTGGCATAAAACATATGTCCTTTCATTTAACAATTTTTTTTTGTTTTACTCCGAAGTCTTAATCATAGTGGTAAAATTAAGGTCCACAATGTAGGTCGGCCATGGACATGTTATTTTAAGTTAGATTTTCGTTAGATTAAAATGTCTGTCATAATTTATTAATATCGGCTGTTTTATCCCATAGAACGGATTTAGAATTTTTTTGTCAATTAAAATTTTTTTTTGTACATAATGGATCTATGAATGATACCCGAATTCTAAAGCTCGGAGTTTGAATCCGAGTTTTTTTTAACCCCGTAGACCTAAATCCATCCATCCTAAAAAAAATTCGATCCTGGCAGGATTCAGATTGTAAACTAAACCTGAAAATTAGTTTTTGAATAACTTGGCCCGAACCCAAAAACTAAGTCCAGTTGTCAGAGCTCGAGCCCAACTAGGGCCCATTAAGAGAGCCCAGAAAACGATGGGCCGACCATTCCCCTTTGCTAGGGCCCATTTCATGCCCTCTACTCCCCCACCGTACCAAACCAAATAGGAAGAAGCCGAAGAACATAGAAACCCCTCGAGAATTTCTCGCCGACAGATTACCGGACCGGAGATAGTCTAATCAGGAGATGGCGTTGACCAACTTTATACTGACGGTGGCCGGAGTGAGCGCGGTGGTGCTCCTCCTGAGGAGCGACGTGAAGCAGTCCGCCGCCATCTTCCGGCGCAACGTCAAGCACATCCGCCACTGGCTCGAGGAGGAATCCGTCGCCGCCTCCAAGTAACCGCTCTCTTCCTCCCTCCCCCACAATTAATTCTTTTTTTTTGTTCAAACGCACAAAAAGCTCTCCCAACGCAGCTAATTTTCCGGACTCGAACTCGAGAATTCTGGTTTAGCTACAGTAACCCCTACTAGTTGATATATGTGATTGATGTCCGAAAATTAATCTTATTTTACGATTATGAGTCATCTGAAAAGTAGGAAACTCAATTTAGAGGATTAGGGCTTGGTCATGTTGTTTCTAAGTTTGGACATGATTTTGACGGACTCCAGCTACTGGACTGCTGCCCCTCGAGCTCGTTGTAGGTTAGATTCCTGCCTATTTGTAGGTCGGATGGAAGGAGATCTTTTATCCGTGTTGTGATTTCCCGTTTCAGCTTTTTGTTTGTGGTTGATTCAGTGTGCTGCCATTGCCTGTTAGTTGCCTTTTCTGTCTCCCGTCGCGTGGCTGTTCGGTTCCTTGCAATGCCAGATAGGTTGGCTGGTTTAGCGTAGTAGTTGGTGGGTAGGAATTGATGAGCTTTTATTATGCTTGACATTTGACGAGAACGCTCCCTACTCCGAGGGGAGGAATAATCAATGAACATATAGTATTGGATGCTGACGATGATGGAGATGTTGGTAATTGACTCTCTTTTTCGCATAGCTGGTGAAGGAAACATATTGCATAGTGGTTGCATTCAGTAACTTGTGTTTTATCAAGGAGCAAGAGGGTTGCATATTGTGCAAGTTTTAGTTTTTCTTTCATTCTCCTGCTCTTTCTCTGTTTCGACAAACAATTGTGGTCTGTTTTAATTAAGCCATATTGGCCTTTCGTCATATGCTTGCACGCTACGAACAATGTTTTTCAGCTTCATCTTTAGTTCTGGATTGTGAAAGGTTGCACATTCTCTTTCAGGGCAGAGAAAGCCTCACCCAAGGAACTGGATTCGAAGGTCCCTCACAAGGATGTTCCAAAGGAAGACAAACACTAGTGCAGTTTTCAAAGTCGAGCGTTGTTTCCCGATACCATCTGAATAGTCCATTTTCTCCTTGCTCGTTCAGTGGAAATAAGAGAAGATTGATGTCCCGGGGCTTCTGCATCCTTGTCACGTTTAGGTTTCTTCTAAATCTTGTTCATCCCTCAATGCTTTACATTGTAGATATACGAGAACACGAGGAACTGATAAGAAAATTTTTGCCATCATTTGTGGTATTATCGGATTCGACTTGGACCAATAAAATCGGGCCGATGAGCGTTTAACCAGACTTTCTACATAGCTTTGTGTGACCTCAGCCGCCAGCAAGTGCTCAACATGGGAACGGCAACCTCCAGTGTCCAGATCAGTCTGAATAATAATAATAAGGCAAACATGATTACGAAGAATTAGTCAAAAAGATCCCAACCCACTCATGTAGCTGTCAACAATCTGGGGAAAAATGAGCCCCGACTTTTCGTCCAGATTCTCTGCTTCCAATTCCAGTTTGGTCAAAAGAATTTGTACCAAGAAGATCATAGACCAACTAAAGATGCTAATTCCCCGGAGGCAGTTTCCCAAACTCCTGTGGGCGGGCGGGGGCAATGTGGTTGCCCAACTGATCAAAATCATTTAATACTAAATTTCGAGTTCAGATTTTATAAATATAGCTACGTTTTCAACGAGCGCCTGATATTTGCATTAATTGGTATGAGATTAATACGACAGGAAAACACAGTCAAAGAAACCAAATTAAAAAGGGACGTGATCCTTGTTTTGAAGCCAACAACCAGATTGGACCATGAGAGCTGGTCCGAATCCAGCAACAGGACTAAAAATAACATATATGACTAGTCCACGCCACATGGGATTTACTTCAAAATGACTTTTTTGAGAGCTGTTACATCAAAATGATTATATATACTAGAATGTGTAAGTTCCTCAAACATATCATGCCTCAGCCCGAATAACTATTAAGCTAATTTACACAAATTTGAGCTTGACAAATTAAAAAAAAAAATTGGTTGAAATGACAATTAACTAATATTGTAGCTGGACCAAATATCTTTGTTTTGGTTTCTGTAGCTGGTTTAAGTGACGAGCGCTTGGGGATGCATAAGTTGCCTGCTAAGAGTATATTTACAGGAATTGAACACTGTTATAGTCATCTTGATTGAGTCTATCGGACTTGGACAACTTAATTAATTTTCCTTTATTTTCCAATTATTTTTCTTCCAAAGATAAAATAGTTGTAGGTAGATTTAGGTGAATCTGGATATAATTACTAATTCCCACCTAGAATAAGTCTATTTCTTCGTATGAGGAACTGATCTCTAACTAGCTAGTGTTAGGTGAAGTTGGATATAATTACTAACTCCCACCGAGAATAAGTCTCTTTCATCTTGTAGGAACTGATCTCATATGGAACAATATTGCAATATCTCCATTATATGGCTAATTACATATATATCTGATTTAGACTTAGATTGATCGACGTAATAAATGTTCAAAAATAGTTTCACCAAAAATCTATGTGGACTGTTTCTTTCTGGCGGTAAAAAATTAAGATATCCCTTTCCTGCCAGTTTATACTCGACCATTCGATGAGGTCGAGAGTCGAGTGTTGACTAGAATTAGCAAGCGAATGTTGAAAGATGAATTTTGGCTATTTTAATTTGTAATAAATAGATTGTTTATCTGGACAAATTACATAATCTAAATGAATGTAGTCAAGATCCTTGATCAATCACTTGCGTACTCTAAACTAGTGTCATTTTCTTTTGAGAAATTACACTCAAGTCTCTCGGGTTTGCTTAAATATACTCAAAAATCCCTCCTGTTTGCAAAATATATGCCGACGTCTCTCGGGTTTGATTTTATTATACTTTCGGGTCTCCGGCGCACAATAGCAGCTCTTTTTTTTCATTTTTGTCAATGAAATGACCAAAATACCCTTAAAATAAAAAATAAAAAAATCGCTTACATCATCTATTCTTCTTCCTCCTAACCAATGACATCATCATTTCTTCATTCCTCTTAATGATTCAATAACATAAAGAAGAATAACGCTTTCAACTAAACAAACTTTCAATTAAACTTGATCCTAACTAAATCCAAGATCAAGCACAACCAAGAAGATGGTCGTGGGTCCCACTTTCATCTTTCCCGATTATGACTCCGCTCAGAACCCACGTACACTGGCGGAACCCACTACTTTGCTCAAAACCAACGCAGTCGTCTCCCCGTGCCGGATCTCCGCCTCTAATCAACGTGCGAGAGCTCCTCTCCTCCTCCTCCTCTGCGGACCCCATCGACCTCTCTCCGCCCACGCCCCCCTCTGGGCTCCTCCCCGCCCCCATCTCCGTCCCCTCCTCCACTCCACGACGTCGTGGTTAATTATGTGTTGTAGGGGTTCCCGCCCCACTCCCAGTCCTCCATCGGCTGCCACTCCCAAGAGTCCTCCTCCACCCGCTTCTCCGGATCCCTCAAGCCCTCCGGCCGGAAGGTCAACCCCAGCGCAGCCGACAGGTCCAAGCCCCACAAGGGTAAGCGGGGCAAGGAGATTGACATCATCCTTCGAAGGCTTGCTCTACGACGATGGCTCCCTCGCCGGTGCTACTTCCTCGCTTTCATCCCCTTGGGTGAGATGCCTCTTCCGGTGAGATGGTCCGAGCACATGATTTTTGAGGATTGGGGATTTCAGAGGGTAGAAGAACAGATGAGGTAGAAGAACACATGATGTTAGCATTTTTGTTTTTTTTTGTTTTAAGGGTATTTTAGTCATTTCAATGACAAAAAAAGGAAAAAATTCATTTAGGGACCTAAAAGTATAATAAAATCAAACTAGAGGGACAACAAGATCATTTTTCAAAAAGGAGAGACTTTTGAATATATTTAAGCAAATTCGAAAGACTTGAGAATAATTTTCCCATTTCTTTTTCTCTGTCTTTTTCTTTCAAAAAAAACTAGTGTCTTTTTCTCGGGATGCAGTTTTCCCAGATAAAAAGTCTATTGAGATGTGAAGTGACCTGGTGTAATATTTTGGGTCTTGATAACATGGTGGGAATAATTTTGGAAAATATTCGGAGATAGATAGGTTGTATCATTGTATAGTTTTGATATGTACTTATCTTGGATATTAGGTATAGTATATATAGCACAGACGGTGTAATACTTTTGGTGATTTTTTTTATGAGTAATACAATTTTACTTATAAAAAAAATATTTGAAGTGACCCAATTCACTGATATCATTAGCCATTTGGTCTAATAGAACTAGACAAAGCAAGGTGTAGATAAATTGATAGAAGTATGGGGTTTAATTTTTCGGAGGCGTAATTATTGACCAAATTGATGAGCTTAGTCACCGGAATTATTATTCCCAAATTAAAATCATGGCATCCATTAGTGATTTAAGAAGTTACAACTACTTTTTTTTTGAAAAGTTGATTTTATTAATAAATAGGGTACATACAACTTACACGGTGAACAACACCAAGTACACAAGACAACCCCCACAGTTACAGGACTCAGCCATTGAAAGACTCAGTAAAGAGAGAGGTCCTGATCACCTAAAATCTTAGTAGTACCGAACCAGAACATTCATTCACGAGCATGTAGAAGAGTAGAATGTCGAAAAAGCTCATGACTGCAATTCGTTGCTCAAAAAATAGCATGATTTTGATGCTTTCACATAAATTAAGATTACAACCTTATTATATTTAATTAGACGATGCATATATGAGTTACAAAATGTGACATCTCTGGTTGTATTATGCGATCTAGATAGCTAAGTAAATATATAAATCCAGCTATTATCTAACATACGAGGTTTAATGGAAATTAAAAGGGGGTAGTAGTGAAAATTTGCATCTGGCTCAAGATATGTTCGAAATTATCAGTGGGCTTCTCAATGGGGTGGGAATGCATTCCTTCGTAAGTGGTGACCACTACTTCTTCGTCTTTGGTCAGACGTTGCACTTGCTTCTTCACATTGCACCCTTGATGCGTACACCTATAGTAGTTCCTGCACATCATCAGGGGAAATTAAAATTAGCTTCTTTTTTTTCTTTCAATAGGCAGAATTTTGTCAACCACTCCAAAATAACTAAAGAAACAATGTTCATGTTCAAGATGAGCATGAGAAACGTTAAAATGTAAACAAATACCAAGAAGTGTTAAGATTACCAAGTGCGGTATGCTTCTTCATAAAGTACTGCAAATCTGTCTATCCACTATCTTAAAGTTTTGGGTTGGATATGCAAATTTTAACAAATTATAAAAATAGGTTGATCACCTGGTCCGTTATTGCTCACACAATTTCAGTGCAAACTTTTGGGACTTATTAAGATAATAACGTCCTAGTTGCAAGGTGGTGGTCTTGTTAAAAAATGTTGAATATTTTTTAAAATGAAAAATCTAGTATCTTATCATTGGATCAGCTATTTGATTGCTGCTTTAATTGGACTACAGTACTAATCAAAATAAATAAAATAGACTATAGTAAAATCGATGGTGAATACAGCCTCTAAATGGTTGGAGGATGTGTCCATATATAGTTTGTTCACTTGAGACATTATAGTTCTTGTTAAACGAGGAAGAACACATTGCATATGTAAGAAGCTACGTCATTCCCAATTCGTCACCAAGAAAATTGAATTACGATAAGGTTGGTTTTGGTCAAATATGCCAGGAGATAAAATCTATCCGTTTATTTGACTTGTACTATATAATATTTTTAGAATGTAGACCAAAACTAATGTCTAATGAAACCTTTCTCAGGGTTAAGCGCCCAATTAACCACAAATATTATAGAATCAATCATAAGACTCGAATTCTTGTGTTGTGAAAAAATTTTACATTCCTACAATAAGATTCAAGGAAGTTGTTCAATTGATCATGAAGTGATTAGAGATAAACCGGTCAAGGTTCTATGAAATAAGAATTGAGAGGAGGAGTTGAGAAACCCTAAACGAGTATACAAATAGTGTTGTCTTTATTTTTACAGTCAAATGTATAAATATACACAAGACATTAAGAGAACTTGACAGAAATTTATGATTCAACGGCGTAACTTGACTTATAAAGTATTATTTATGCAAAAGAATTATAAATATACATACATCACTGGGTCATGTTGCCTTTGTAATCATTAGCTTGTAAAATTATCTTCGTATATGTTCAGCTGAATTCAAGCAACTAGAAAGATCTACCAGTGTTTTGCCTTTTCCGCCATATACGAAAGGGCCGTTCATGCTGTAATTTATTTGGGGTCTAACGATAACTATCACATGCTAATTAATCATGTATTGCACATTTATGTAGACCTCAAACAACAACGTTTAACCGACTAACGGAAGATTGTTTTAACTTAATCAGAAGTTTCATTCCAGAACTAGATGGTTATAGAACTAACCTTGGAAACTTGTTGGCCTTCACCGCTTTCTGGCCATACTTCCTCCACCGATAGCCATCATCCAATATATCAACCTGGCTCCTCGTTTGGAAAGCGTATCTCGGCCTCCTAACCTTCCTCTCCCCCTTCTTCTTCCCTGGCTTCCCCTCGCCTTCTGATCCGCACGCGAATTGGTTGTTGATACTAGAATCCCTGCCATTAATTTTGACCAACTCCGAGCTTGTTGGTACAAATAAATTCTCAGCGCCAAATCCCAAAAACCCATTGGAGCCCTCATGATGATGATGATGATGATGATGAGCTTGGAAATCGTTGACCGGATTTGGGTTTTTCATGCTTGACGAGACTTGATCGAAGGTGGGTTGTGCGGTGGAAGAAAATGGCAAGAACATTTGGAACTTGTCCATGTTAATTATCAAATCAAGAAGTAGATAGCTTAGCTTCTTCTTGGCTATAGTAAGAATTTTTCAAGCTGAGGTTGGGGGAGAAGGGTCTAAAAGAAGTAGAGTCTACTAATAAAGAAGCAGGGAGGCGGCTTGGTGGCTAGAGAAAAACATTATTATATTCGTATTATTTTTATTGGAGGTGATTGGAAAGGTAAAAGAATAGGGATAACCTAATGTGCTGTATATATAGTGTTTGAAGGTGTCGCAGACGGCACGAAAATTCCTCCATCCATCCCAGTGTGGAAAAATATGGCTATATCAACGGAAAAATGGACGGCGGATTCATCATTGTGAATGTGACATTTTTCTCTAGTAAATCGAAAAAATATATTATTATTATTTCACGAAGGTAAATAGTTTAAAAGTATATATTATGACTATTTGGAGAGGCTTAAGGGGGGGGGGGGGGGGGGGGGGGGTGAAGGCTACGGTGTCGTTTGGAGTTTTTGAGGGTTGTTCTAGGAAGAAGAAGGGGTCTCGGTGAGATTTTTTGTTATTAAATTGGGCTGTTTGAAAAATTACAAATAAATTAGGGACTAATTCAAATTTTACTTCCAAGACAACTCGTTGTCCACGTGTCAAACAAATTGCTGAGTTGGCAGGCCACACGAAAAACCACGTCGCTCTAGGCTAGATGTTGTGGAAGCTTCTGAGTCGTTAAGTGCCAAGTAAAACAAATCACAAATATGTGTTCTGTACGTTAAAACAAATCACAAATATGTGTTCTGTACGTTAAAACAAATCACAAATATGTATTCGGTATCTTCGGTGTCATTGATGCAATCTCGTTTGGTTGACTCTTTAGACAAATATAATACTTCATTTATCAAGAAAAAACTACATAATCATGCCAAACTTTTCCCAAAAATTAATAAATATGATCAAATCCGTACATGATCTATACACCCAACGACATCATAAGTTGTACGTAATTATAAAGATGACAAATAATTGGATTGGGTCCGGAATGGGCCTATTCCGAACCGATTCCGGATCATTTGAAGTGAAGATTCGCGAGAGTTTTTTTGCAAAAAAGTTAAAACCTGGAGACGAAAAATGAAAAAAAACTCGCGCGCGATAGGAGATCACCAACATGCCGTTATCGCTAACTGGACTCGCCGGTATCGTAGCACGCTAACTATTACCACTAATTGGGTTTGCGAGTATCATAACCGTGACATGCCAGTATGGTAACTGAGACATGCCAGTATCGGGCTTTCAGTCCAAATAGTTCGGAATATCTTCTTCACTCCGAACTCGATCAACTACCCAAATAATAATTGAATACTCTAGTTCAGCCAACCGGTCGATATACATCAATTAAATTATTAATTGAGTCATACATGCACCAGAAATATTCATTAATTTATGTTGATTTAACTTGGTGTTGTCACTTCCCATCTGTGTATCAAAATCTTGGTGTTTTAACTTGGAATTTGAAGGCATGGTTTCCATCATCATCTTTTCTATTTACGGATATTTATCTAATTAGTCGTAGCCGCAGGTGATTATTGATATACAAGATTTTATTGGTTCCACTTACATTATCCTTTCTTATTCTATCGAAGCAAGTGCAACTCTTCAACCAAATGGGCGTCGTCGATTGGGAGCAGATTTGGTGGGAACTGGGGTAGTCCCCAAACATGGGGACTAACTCAAACCAGTATCACTATACATGCAAACCAATATCACGTCATATGTAAACCAGTGTCTTACAAACCAATATCACTTTACATGCAAACCAATATCACTTCACATGCAAATCAATATCACCTGATAGGTTATTGACCATCAGATTTAAAGATAATCAAATCTGACGGCCCAAAATGTAGTCCCCACCTATGAACAAATTTTCTTTAGTCCCCACTCAATCCGATCTCGCCGTCGAAGATAAGACCAAATTTTTTCGTTAGACGTGACAAATTACATGACTGAGATTTTGTTAAAATTTAGGTCAATTCTACGTAGTTTATTTTCAGATTTTCCACTTTATAAAAAATAATTAGTTTACAATTTGTCACCTAATATATATTTTTTGTCTAAAATTTAGCGATACACATCTGCTTTATTAAAAAATCTAAATTCAAATTATTCTAATGTAAAAAGACAGTAAAAGAGAACTGTATCATAAATAAGAGTCAGAATGTTCACTACCACTATAAAATTGATTGGATGATAACATTGGTCGTCGGGACATCGGGATTCCCCGTTGTTTGGGCTCGTGCGGTAATTAATAAGACTAGGAGCAGTCGCCGACTCAGTTGCACTAAACAAACCATATAATTACACACGTGTCCGAAGCTATAGTTTTATTTGACCGTTAGAATATGGTCCTTTGTATCTTTCCGTTCCATTTGGCTCAAAGTGGTGGATTTAATTTTTTCGGAAAAGGAGTCATGTTGGTGATATTATAATCTAGGATATAGTTTATTTCTAGGCAGCAACAATAATACCAGCTTTCTGAAAAAAAAATAGCGTTGTTTTTCCTCTACCTTGTTGGAGTCTTTCTCTCTCCCTCCCAAAAATATCTAGATATTTTTGTTCTGTGGAGCTTATCTTCTTCTTCTTTTTCTTTTTCTTCTTCTTTCTTTCCTTGGTTCCTTCATCGGCCCCGTCTCCTTACCAGTCTCCGTCGTCGTCGCTCTCCCTCGCTCGCCTCACCGCAGCTCCACCGTCACCTCGTCGCCATCCCGCCGTCCTCTGCCTCCCCGTTTCTGTCTCGCCGCCCCGCCTCCGGTCACCTCCTCTGTCAGCTAGTCCGCCAGCAGCCGCTCCCCGCTACCAGCCCGTCGCCGCCTCCCCCGTTGCTAGTCAGCTCTCGGAGACCCGCGCACAGATCACCGATCCCAGCTCTTCGTCGCTCGTCAGTTCGTCGGCCCGTCGTCGCCTCTACCTTTATCGCTACTCACCGAGACCGTCCGCTCAGATCTTCGTCACCGTCCCTCAAATCGTTGCCACTGAGTGACGTCGCCGCTTCTCTCCGAGACCCGCCCGCCACAGATCGTCGTCACCATCCACCGTCCCTCACCTTACCGTCTGTCGTTCCTCATCGGGGTTCCTGCTGGGCCCTTTTGATTCCGCCGGTGGTCCCGGGGGGGATTGGTCGCCGCCGATCTCCCCCCGGTTGTTGCTGTTGTTAATTTTTATTTCGTTTGTGCTTTTATGTTTCTTTTGTGTTGTTGCTCTGCTGTGACTTTTTTTCGTTGTTTTGTTTGTTGTTTTAATCCCTTGGCTACCTCTGTTTAGTCGCCTTGTTGGTTTCTGGTCTTGCTTTATCTGCGTATGCTTTTGCTTCGGTCGATCTTCGCTCGATGCGAGATCTGTTCGGTCCTCAAAACCTTGCCTGTTGGTGCAGGTGGATAGCCTTGGCTTGATTGGATTCATTCAATCTTGTCATTCATTTGCATGTATCTTGTATGCATTCAAATGCCCACAAATTCGTGTCTTTGATGTGAATTTATGGTTATTAGCCGTAGCTTGTCTCGGCAGCTTTCGCCTTGGACGATCGGCTCTCGTAGTCTCTCGTCCGCCCTTCGCCTTCACCCATGCCTCTCTGTCTCCGCTAGGCTTGGTTTTGTGTTCTGTTTCAGCTTCTTCGTGCTTTGTTTATGTTTTGCTCTTTCTGTTTGTAATCTGTATTCTAATATAGGCTTCGCGCCACCCTTCTAAAAAAAAAGCTTTCTGAAAAAACAGTACAACTCAGCTTCCAAGAAGCCCCATCAGTACAAATGCGTCGTGTGGTTGGTTCATGCATTTGCCTCTCAAATTTATTTTATAATAGAAGTGGCTGATAAAATCTCTTTTTTTATTTGCGAATGAATTACTTCTAGAAGATAATTACTTATTTATGTTCCATATTGAAGAAATCTAAATAATTTAACTTAATCAACTTAGAAAATAATAAATGTCTTCATAAATAATTTTTATATCATTATTACATCCCCCAGTAATTAAATATTTATGTCGTTAGGGGAAGTCCCCTTTGCCAAATGCCGGTATATATATATATATATATATATATATATATATATATGTATATGTCAGATATATATTTCTAATCAAGCTATTATTGGTCAGAAACATACCATCCAACTAAAATAATAGTTAAATTGAATGTAATATTTCAATCCAACGCGGGTCCGCTTCTGTATTTTTTTTGCTATATTCTAATATTCAGAGTAAATAACTGTTCGGTCATATTTTAGTGAGTAATTTTTTCAAAAATATTGTTTACATTCATGAGACTAAAAACTAAAAATTTATTTAAAAAATTTAAATATTTTATAACTTGTACTAACTCTAATTACTTTTCTTAAAAAAAACTTCATCTAGTTTGGATCATAAAACTTTGATGTATAAGAGCGTTGCACCATTTTAGTAGGGGGAAAGAACCATACCTGGTTGTTTCATACAAAATAAAAAAATTATCCACCTCTCCTCTTTGCATGGATTCCATGGCCGTGGATGCCACGTCATACTGGATGCAATTAAGCTTGGGGCGTCATTCTTTTGTCTTTTGTGGGGAACTTGGGGCGTCACTTGCTACCTCATGAACAAGAATTTCCACGAAGAAAATAGCACGTGGTCGTGGGTTCTCCGCCAACAAGAAAGTTCAGAAACAGGGACATCGCGTGGTTTGAACTTTGAAAATAGATGTTTTGGTATTATTTTATCAAGTTACTCTTTCTCTCATGCAAGTCTTATTTACTAGGTTTTATCGCTTGAAAGTTTTATTACGGAGTTTAAAAGAGAGTATTTCACATCATATGGGAGTAGTAGTGGTCATCATAATAATAAAATAAAGGGATCTTTCTAAGATAATTATTTAAAATGTATTTTATTGTATTTTATTTTCATATATATATATATATATCTAAGCTTCTCTTTTCATTTCAAAAAAAATCTTTCATTTTCTATAAGAATTTCAGCCTCCTTGGCTTTATGTAATAGTATACACATGTTGTCTTATCCGGAAGGATGAGTCCGTTCGTATTTACTTAAAAAAAATTGAACACAACATTTAGTAAAAAATATTACTGGAAAAGTTGTCATGACAGCAAATCTAAATATTACACATTAAAAATTTTAATTTGAAATTAATTTTTATCATATATAAATATAGTTGATTTCCTTGCATTCCAATTTTTTAAGAAAATCTCTATTTAAACATTAATTGTACAACCAACCCACATTGGAGTTGTGATAAAATAGGTTGTTAACTATCAATTAATTGTATTTGCGCAGTCGGAGTTCATCCAAACCACTTTTCAAACGTCAAAAACCTGAATCATCCTGCAACTAGTGTTATCTTATTTAGAGAAGGAAGCTTCTCCGTATGAAAAGATGGAGTCACATTGGTAAGTCTAATAGATAAAAAAATTTTGGTTTTGATGTATGTTTTTTTTTACTTCTAGAATGCTGAAATTTGTCTCGTATATACGGAGAAATGAATTTCTCAGTTTATTAATATATAAATTCCAAAATTTTAATTTAACCCTGTAAGCTTAGATATGAAACTTTATCATCGCACAAATGTTTCTATCTAATGGAAAAGAGTTTAACGTGATCTCTTTTTTTTTGGTGGAGAAAATAAACATATAACGTGATCTTTGATTCATGATCTTCGGATGCAAAATATATGCTTTTTCGATAATTATCTTAGCTTTTTTTCTTTAATTGTATCTATAAGTAGGATGTCGTTAAATTCAATAAAAGAAAACGACATCCTCATTTGCGCTTTCTTCCACCAAAATTCCAAATTCAAAACAAGGGAAATTTTTTCAATGACAATTCCTGTCTCCTTATCAAAGCCATTGGTTGGTCAGCATAATATTAAATAATTCCTTTTGAGGTACTCTTACAATTGTGATTATTATAATTTCAGCTAGCTCAACGAATTTTCAACATAAAATAAAATAATTCAGTTATGTATTTAAATTGAATCAAGAAGGAAATCACGTTTTCAGCTCAAAAAATTTAAATATATATTTTCTTCGAAATCAACCCATATCTTAAATTTCTAAGAATCTGACTAATACAAGTTTCAGGTGATATCCGGACAATATGTAATTGCATTATTTCACGCCCTTGGTTACTTGCAAGCAATGCATTGGGTTTTCGAAGATGGGCCCACGCACCAGCGGCCCAAGCCCATTCTGCAGGCTAGAGAGAAGCAGTCGGAAACGGGCCTTCTCTGCTAAAACAGAAACTATAGCATTTGGTCAAGTCCAAACATCCGTTTGTTTCGGAGGATGGTGTTTTCTAGGAAAATGTTTTCCACTCTCTTTGAAGCAATACATTGTACTATTTTCGGAAAACTGTTGATTTATGGTGGAAAGCAGTTTTCCATTAAAAAATTTGGCAACTAACTTTCCAGGAGAAATGTTAAAGAGGAAAGGATTAAAGGAAGTTCTTAAGAAAGATTGGAATTTGGTAGAGAGTAGATCAACCCGTTTATTAATTATTTTAAGTTAACTAGAAGTTTTAAGTTCGAGTTCTAGTAGTTTTCACAAAGAAACTACTCTCCATGAATGGAACCTTGTTACGAGTCGAAGTATGCTCGTTTTGGAACAAGTGAGATTAGCCAGCCTGCTTAAAATTCCATCAGCCGTATGAGATTAGCTTGCAAATGAACTCTTTAAGTAAAGAATGATCCGCGAGAATTCTCGCGGATGCAAGTTTCTCTGAATTCTGTTAAATAGGACTTAGCCTGGTCAAGTAGACAGCTCTGGTCCACCTTATGAATCCTATCTTCTCCAAATGCAATATCTACTAGAAACGGTATTTACATGTACGAGCGCATCCGAGGCCTGACCAAGGACTGACCGCCATCGGAATAGATTGTTGTCCCGGTCATGTAGCGAGCACCGTCACTGATCAGGTAGATGACGGTGGAAGCAAGGTCGTTTTTGGGATCGAGCCATCTGTGTAATGGCGTGCCTTCCTTGACCAACTTCTCAGCCCTCTCTTTCCCAACTGACATCAGATATTCATCTTGCAGATGCAGACCCCGTGCGATACCGTTCACTCTGATGTTGTACTTCCCAAGGTCTAATGCCGCGAGCTGCAAAACAACCGCATTAAAGTGGGAACTTTATGATAATAACAAGAGGATTACTGCAAATTCGGAAGAACCATATGGATAGTTCCAGCACAGAGCTATGGTTGCAGAGAGTTCTTGAACAAGAATTCCGATTTAAATCAAAAATTTCGAGTCAATCAGCCAAACTATTCGATTCAGCCAAAATGTTCTTTTTCCATTCCCATACATAAACTCTGCAAATCTGCATTGAAGCCAACAACAACTCTCTCTTGCCCAGATACCAAATCGATATTCAATCTTAGCGAGATATCGGACCGGTTGTAAATAATAAATGCTTAGCTCGATATCGACTTACTTTAACCAATTGCTGAATTCCTCCTGCACAAGAACCATATGCAGCAGCTCCTGGGTATAGTCCTCTATCAGAACCAACCAGTTTGGTGATGAACACTACCGAACCGCCCGATTCGTATTCCCGGATCTTTTTACCAACAGACTTGAGCAGAAACCAGGGCGCCATGAAATTCGATCTCACTATTTTTCTGTATTCATTTTCATCTACCTGCAAAGGGTCCTGCATTTTCCCTGAGTTGATGATCACAAAGAAAGTAACCAGAAGTTAACTAAGCCAAAATCTCAGCTATGTCATTAACAATAAAGAACCACTAAATCCAAAAGGGTTTTTCCCAAAGTAAAGTAAAGTGCTTGAAGAGAAAATAGGAAGGTACCTTCATACTCGTAACAATTAACAAAAGCATCCAAGCCACCGAGAATCCCACAAGCCTTATCCACTGCCTCGCTAAAAGCTCCCTCTTTTTCCTCTTCCATGTCTAAACCCACCACCCCCACAGGCATAGAACCACTGATGGAACTCTTTATCCTCTGGGCCACATTACTAAGCCATGTCTCCTTCCCCACCAGAACCAACCTGAACAACTTCTGTCCAAGTGTTAAGGAATTTGGATTCTCGATGATCCAACCAAATATGACACGTAGTAATCTAGAGAGAGGCGAACCTGCAACCCCTCTGGGCCAAATGGAAAACCACGTTCAGAGAGACCTCGCTCTCGTCACACGTCAGCAGCACCTTCTTCGCGGCGCTCCCCATGATCAACCCGCTCCGATACGATATAACAGTTCGTATCAAAAGGAGGCAACTGTTGTTATATGTTTGTGTCTAAACAGAGACAGCACGTGAGGGATCAAGAGCGGCCTCACGATTTGTTGTTGGGGAAAAGGAGGTCGGTGGTATTATAGCCGAGGGAAGCAAATTGGGAGACGGATCCCCTCCCCGACCGTATCCTTAAATACACGGCTTAGCGTGCCCCAATTTAATAGATTTAAAGGATGTTGTAACCTTCTTAACTTTGAATTTTTCTTAACAATATTTTAAATTTGAAATTCATAAATAGAATAATTTTTTATCTCTGGCAGAATATCACACAGATCATATTTATGTTTTTTTCAACTTTAAAATAATTAAAATTAAGTTTTTAACCGCTAATTAAGTATATATTTATATGCATGCACTGTTTTGTTTACCGAAAACTATATTTTTTTTCGGGGATGTCCTTTTCATGGTTGATCGATAAAGCAGTCTACTTATAAAAACAATCTCCCAAATAGATCAGATGAGGAATGAAATTCGTAAGGGTAATTTTTCAAAATGGGGTTTATTTTCCCGACAATTCTCTGAATGGAGTTGTCAGGGGATGTTTTTCTTGTCTGGGGTCGAGTTAGAAACCGCTCAGTGGGGAGCGTTTTTCCTTTGCACAAAACTGCTGCTCCCAGAGGTGTCACCGAAAAAAAAAATTAGCTGCAAGGGGGAGAAAATCCAAATAAAAACACACAATAGCTCTTGTTCGGAATCGAACTGAAGACCTCCACAATTTTAAATAAGCACTATAACCAACCAATCTACAAGAGCCTATTGACTTATAACTTTGTAATAAATAATATATTACATATAAACGATTTCTATGAAATATGTAATATATTAGAGTATTTTTCTTAAAGGGGGTTTATTTCTCTGAAAATACTCTGGGAGGTCGAGCCAAAAAATGCTCAAAATGGAGCGGTTTTGTGTGCCAAAAAATGCTCAAAATAGAGCATTTTTGTCCAAAAACGCTGAAGTTCCAGCGTTTTTTGGTTTTCATTAAAAAAAATAGCTTGCTCTTGTTTGGAATCGAACTAAAGACCTCAGGTTTATTAAATAGTGCTTTAACAAATTGAGCTACGAGAGCTTATTGACTTATGACTTTGTAATAAATAATATATATTATATAAATACAGAATCAATCTTTATAAATACATATTTATGTTACACATTATTTATTTCGTAAATACGTATTTATATTATACATTATTTATTTCGTGAATACGTATTTATGTTACACATTATTTATTTCGTAAATACGTATTTATATTACACATTATTTATTTCGTAAATATGTATTTATGCAATACATTATTTATTTCGTAAATATGTATTTATGTAATACATTATTTATTTCGTAAATACATATTTATGCAATACATTATTTATTTCGTAAATACGTATTTGTGCAATACATTATTTATTTCGTAAATACGTATTTATGTTACACATTATTTATTTCGTAAATACATATTTATGCAATACATTATTTATTTCATAAATACGTATTTATGCAATACATTATTTACTTCATAAATGCGTATTTAAGCAATACATTATTTATTTTATAAATGCGTATTTAAACAATAAATTATTTATTTCATAAATACATATTTATGCAATATATTATTTATTTCGTAAATACTTAATTATGTAATACATTATTTATTTCATAAATACGTATTTATGTAATACATATAAATTATTTATATGTATTACATAAATACATTTTATGTAATATATTAATTATTTCATAAATATATATTTATGAAATACATATAAATAAATTATTTATTACATAAATATATATTTATGAAATAAATAATGTATTACATAAATACGCATTAATGAAATAAAATAATCTATTACATAAATACGCATTTATGAAATAAATAATGTATTGCATAATTAAGTATTTATGTAATAAATAATGTATTGCATAAATACGCATTTAAGAAATAAATAATGTATTGCATAAATACGCATTTATGAAATAAATAATGTATTGCTTAAATACGCATTTACGAAATAAATAATGTATTGCATAAATACGTATTTACGAAATGAATAATGTATTGCATAAATACGTATTTATGAAATGAATAATGTATTGCATAAATACGTATTTACGAAATAAATAATGTATTGTGTAAATACGTATTTATGAAATAAATAATGTATTGTATAAATACGTATTTACGAAATAAATAATGTATTGTATAAATACGTATTTACGAAATAAATAATGTGTAACATAAATACGTATTTACGAAATAAATAATGTGTAACATAAATATGTATTTATAAAGGTTGATTCCGTATTTATATAATATATATTATTTATTACAAAGTCATAAATCAATAAGCTCTCGTAGCTAACGCTCTATTTTGAGCATTTTTTGGCACACAAAACCGCTCCATTTTGAGTATTTTTTGCTCGACCTCCCAGAGTATTTTCAGGGAAATAAACCCCCTTTAAGAAAAATACTCTAATATATTACATATTTCATAGAAATCGTATATATGTAATATATTATTTATTACAAAGTTATAAGTCAATATGCTCTCATAGATTGATTGGTTAGAGTGCTTATTTAAAATTGTGGAGGTTTTCAGTTCGATTTCGAACAAGAGTCATTGTGTGTTTTTATTTGGATTTTTTCCCCCTTGCAGCTAATTTTTTTTAGGAAAAACGCTCCCCGCTGAACGGTTTCTGGCTCGACCCCAGACAAGAAAAATATTCTCTGACAACCCCATTTAAGAAATTGTCAGAGAAATAAACTTCCTTTTGAAAAATTACCCAATTCGTAACGCGCAGGGAAGCGCGAGACGCGAGAACAGGTAAAATAATGGCTCTGATCGTTAATGCCATGCTCAATGAGTAGACTGTAAAGTTGTCTGCCATTAACTCACGAGTGCTCCTTTTTCATCTTCATTGTCCACCGTGCGGGTAGGTTTTGTTAAAATTTGGTTAGTAATTTGATTCGATACTATTTAATTTGTCTGAATATGATTCGAGTTGTCAAAGAATTTATTTAGAGTTGAATTAAATAAATTTTAATATTTCTAAAATTCGACAAATTGGCACAATATGAAAAAAATATAAATAATAATAGGATTTATTTGAAGTAGGGAAATAGTTTGTGGGAAAATGAAAAATAAAAATTGTAATCTCATAGATGAGACTCAATCATGCGTCTCATGCATCGCCTCCCCATCAGATAATCATTTCTAATTCCTCAAAAAAAAGATAATCATTTCTTTAATTTTTTGTCATTTCTTTTGTTTTTTTAATTTTTTAATTAATTCAATTTTATTTAAAATTGCTATAAATTAAATACCTTCTTTCATCCTTCAAAATTTACACAATTCAATTTCAATTCTCTAATTTTGGAATTTGACAATTTGATTTATTCTCTCAAAATTTATAAGTATCTTTATTAGTCATATTATTTGTGACAAAATATATATGGACATTGCTAAAAATTGCTAAAAATTGTTAAAGTATTTTGGGATATTATTTGACTTAATTTAATTGCTACCATTTTTAATCTGAATATTTAAATTATCGGTTTACAAACTTTGTCAGAAACATATTATGAGAATTTGGTAGATTTTTTGGAAGTTGGTTTTAACATAGAAACTCATATTCTTATAATTATAAACAACGTACAAAATATATTTTAGATTTAATGAGTGAATATACTAATATAGTTAGTCCTTTTATATTTAATGATTCGTAAAAACTCCGAACAATTATACGACCTCGATAATATCACAATTGGTGAAAGCAAAAATATATCTGAATATGTGAGTTAGTTCAATAAAGGTAAGAGAACTGCGTGGACTTTGATTCCTTCGAAGTTAAGGATACGTAGACAACTTAATTTGGTACATTAAATGCAAACTCAATCTAAAAAAAATTTCCAAAAAGATGTTAAACCTTAGACCCTAACTCTAAATTTTAATTTTCAATATTTTCATAATTCAAAATTGTTATTTTTAATTTGATTTAAATTCGACAATTCATAATGTATATTCAAATTGTCATTAGACGAATCGAATACGGTTTAAAATTTTGACGAATTCAAATTCGTTCAAACTCGAACAATATTCATGTCTACGTGCGGATGAATGCCAAGGTTAAAGTCCACTTTTATAGGTATTAAAGTTCATGTTATTACGGTATAGTTTTGTCTTCTTTTCATTTGAATTAGTAAAATAACATATTACATAGATAAAATTAACGAGATGAAATGACACACAAATAAAATTAGCCAACGATTTCATGGTTCTCTTTTAATCCTCTGCAAATTTTAGTTCTAGCGGCCACCTCATGGAGTGTTTTGAAAACAATTGTCACGTCTCCTTCCCAAATTACATCAATCCGTTTAGCAAGTTTCCGAAATTCATCACCGAACTTTTGGTGCGTTGCCAATTTGGAGTATAAATTATTCATCAATGGTGAGATCTTGTCTTCACAAATCTTGATGTTATGAGTATGTATATGTTTTTTTTAGATCTTTATTTTTTTATTAGGAACGATAATTTTGGTCCGAAGCTATCGAAAATTTATGCGATCAAGACTTCTATTCCTAAATTGGAGTATGTCAGATATTGTATAGGACTTCCCTATATATATATATATATATACATACTGCCTTAATAGTATTTTATCTGTATATAATTTTCTTTTTTAAAGATCATTTGATCTAATAACATAAGATATATTATGATTTTACAGAGGTAACAGAATTTGTATTATATTAACTCAAAGTCAAAGGAGGAGATGTGAAAAAGGCAAGTCTGAAAACACACCTTGCGGAAATGTAAAAATATATTCTAAAATAGCTGCATTGGATAGAGCCAAAATTATAAAATTAATTTAAAATAGATAACTTATATTGTGATTAATATGAGTCTGTCTGGTAGATTTTGTTCGGGCACACACTATTGTAATTAATATAAAAGGAATAATTCTTGACAAAAAATTAAAGGAATAATATAAAATTTGCCACGAAAAATAATTTTGAATTTTGACCCGTCAACCGGACTTTGGCTTAGTGCCCCAAGCGAACTTCCACTTGGTTTCTGGAACCTAATATTCGACTTCCGGACCCAAACCAAATTTTGTACGTTCCCTTTTGAGTTTATGCAGGGATGACAATGAGTAAGATTCATATTTTTATCTTCGTTTTAAATGATTGATCTGAATTTTTATCCTTATCTTCTTTAAAAATAAGGATTTGGACATGATTTGGGTCCTAAAAATCGGGCAGGGCAGCTTGCGGGTCAAGTTTTTTTTAAAATATTTAATTTTAAAAAATTAAATTATTTTTTGATAGTTTTTAAATAGCAGTGAGACATTTTCATGCATTAAACAAATCAATACAAAGAAACCAAACAAGAAAATCTAAAAAAAGTTGAAGTTGGGTAAGTTAAAATTGAGAATTTGATTTGTAATTTTAGCTGCTATTACATAGGGCCTGTGGCTACTTCATACAATATTATCTTGTGACTGCTTCGTACAGCATTATCTTTTATAAGGCGAGGTGCGATAATGAGCTTCTCCTGCATTCTCTCTTCTTTCATGCTCAAGAGTGGATTCTTTGGACGTATGACTCGATCATTCACAATCAATCGTTGCTCAATTTCTTGATTGCCTACAATGATTTATAGGTCCATCTTCTTCACCTCTTGAGGTTGAGGGAACGTTTTTGTCGAGGCTGGGGTTGTTTGTAACTGATGTAAATATCGGGCCCCTGTATCACTTCTTTCTTTTTGTGCTTGCTCTGTTTTGAACTATCGTTTTAGTAAAGAATATTTAGCTACAAAAAAAATTGAGAATTTGGTATTATGTCTAATAATTAATATGCATATATATTATTTTAATATTAATTTATAAAATTTGGGTAGGATCAAGGCAGTATCCTATAAATTTATATCCATGCTCTTATCCTTTTAAAATATCAGGATTCGAATAGGATCAGTCCATCTAACCCGCGGTTTCCCATGAAATAAACTAAAGGACTTGGACTCCAGATTATAGAAGACACTAAAGACTTGGACTCTCGAGAAAGTCTAATGGTCATAAGTCAAACCGGAAAAGCACGTTAGTAGTTGAGAATAACCAAAGGAAAGCAAAAACTAATAGGGTTCGTAAGTAATAATAGATTTGATTCCGAAGCCTTCCCGTTTGTAGGGGCTTTTTTGTTTCTCTGTAGGGGTTTTGGTCTGGTTAACCATTCTTGGTTTCCATGTTTATACTTTTTCTCCATTTTAATACAACTTTACTTATTAAAAAAATAGATTTGAATTTATTTAAGTATGTATTGAGTTTAAATTTTTAGAATATATAAAATATTATAAAAAATCACATTTTAGACAGGAATTGATAGTGCTCAACTCATAAAATAGAGTTTTACTGAAAAAAAAATTGGAAAGGAAAAACAAGGGTCAAAATGTGTGAGATTGCATGAAGGTCAAGCGCTACTCGACATGAAAACCTGAAAAAGGGTTTGAAAATATCAATTTCAGTCTCTTCAAAATGTTGACCGCGTCGTATAGACTATTGACAGTCCTTTCTCGTGTCCCGGAATTACTTTCCCATGTCTGGTTCATATGATTTTCATGAGAAATTATGGGGAAATTAAGCAGAAAAAGCTACCCTTATTTCTCTCTAATCGCTTCGGAAAGTTCTAATATGCTACTTTTTTGAGATAATGGAAAACTTATCTTCAACAACTTAATACGTTATTGGATTTCGTACTTTTTTGGTGGATCACGGCTGCTTCATCAATACCCTCTTTAGATTGTCGACAAGTGGCAACTTGCCTGGTCAAAAAGGTTGGATAAGTTGCAAATAGTTTCCATCTTTTCACAACCCACTGGACTCCTCAACTGCCTTGAAATACAATACTTTTTTAGAATAAGTTTGAATTACGATTTTTTTTTGAAATGTTTTGAATTTGAATTACGATATAAAACTCATAGTCCAGCAGAAATGTTCTACATAATCCAACAGAAATGCTATATTGAACTAATTTAATTTTTTTTATCAACGGTTGTTGATATATATATATATATATATATATATATATATATATATATATATAAAGGACACCAGTATCATAGATCTGGATGAGTTTTGTTTGCATTTGTATGCTCGACCAGAATTTCTCATCCCCCAAACTCTTTGTTTATTCCTATATTTTGATTATATCAAAATTTATTTATTTTGCTAGAATCTCACTGTAATTAATCCTCATGTTTTGATGTCAAGCGTGGACTCCATGATAAAAACCTACCATGATAAAAATAAGTAATTTTACAATAATTCATGCATATATTATCAAATTCGAATAAATAAAAAATGGAAAAATCAAGTGAGATAGAGAGAGATCAACACAGCTTTGGAATAATACACCAAAAGATATTCGACATAACAGTACAAAAAATTAATAAATTAACGGAGTCTCTAGCAGGTGTAATCATATTGTAAAAAATTTACGTTCAAAAAAAGCTTTGGAATAATTTACATCAGCCTATCAGGTCAAAGCAATTGACCAAAAAAATGGAGTGCAAAAACGTAAAAGTCCACCAAAGCATTGATGATCTAACAAAATCTAAGCCCATCGACACAAAACAAACCATAACAGGAATAACTAAATCTCCAAAATGGCCTCAGCCCAGCTCCGGTCAGCCCAGCTCCGGTCAGCCCAAACTATGGCAACTGGGAAGCCCACCAAGAACCGACAGAAAAAAATGACCGAGTAGACGCTGTAGAGCAAGTTGACAGTGGATAGATTTAAAATTTGCAATCAAAGCTCTTCTTAGTCTCTGGATTCAGGGATTGTTAGAATAATGATTTCTGCGAATATTAAAAATGTAGGTGCTGAAATTAACTATTTATAAAAAAAAAATCAATCATTGTCACGGACTAGCTATTGAGATCATAATACAACATGGTCTAAAGATTTATTCGGATAATTCTTTGTTCTGATTCGGATTAAGATAATAAAATAAATAATTTGGATTTTTAAATAGTGTCATATTCGGATACAGAATTCAAAATTGCTCGCCCTCTTTGAAGCCACCAAGAACTGACTTCTAGGAACATACTCCAGTTTAGTTATTTGCTATTTGGTTCTCTAATTTTCTATCTTGCATTTATTTCTCTAGTTACGGAATCAAATATCTATCAAGTAGATCGTAAAAAGTAGACAAAGTACACAAGATTTACCATTTACGTGGAAAATCCCAAGTTGGGAAGAAACCACTATAAAGAAGAATTTACTATGCGAGTCAACAATACAAAATAGGGATTGATCTCAGTAGATTATCCGAATCCGCCAAACTAAATGTCATTGGATCTTGATCATCTCCAACATCAACAGCATCCAAGTTTGGAAAAGAATTCCAAGTTGAAAGATCAGTTGCATTAGGGCCAAGCAACAGATCAGGAAGAGCACCTAACCCCTTGAGATCACCTAAACGATCAATACCCATGTCCGCTCCAATCTCCTCCTGCATCCTCGTATTCTGACTCATTGTTGCATTAGTACTCCCATCCTCAATCTCTTCATGGTTCAAATCTCCAGTTTCATTATTCTCCGTACCAACTATCTCGACATGGTCCTACTGATCCGACTCTACTCGGATACTCATCGATTCGAGTAATCCTGACTCGATCACGAAAGGACTGGAAAAGGTACTGCTAATATTTGCTTCCACCCTCGTACGCTCCCTGAAAACATATCCGACAGGACCGGATAAGTAGATGTACTAATCCGATTTTGCTTCGACCAAGTTGCTCCGCCCAAATTGGGCCTGTAGAAACGTCCCCACAGCTCCCATGGCTCCTCCGAGTACATATCGAACTCGTTGATAAGTCCGAGCCATAAGTCCTGCGAGCTCCCGGCCACCCAGTTGGCCAAGTAATAACCAGCAAGCTCCTCCTCCGCCGGGTTAAACCGGAACCCTACCAGGGCATTATTAAACATGGCAGTGAATTCTTCTCGGAAAGAAGGAAACGGACAGAGATGATCAGGTAGTGATTGATCCACCTGAACTTTCTTGAACCAAATAGATCGATTACTTATAACGCAAGTTTCTTATAGATATGTTTAGCGTTTAGTTTAATATAATTGATAAAATAGAAACATGATAATGTAAGAACTCATGGAGTGTTGATGGCGAGATATGCGATCGAAAATTTAGGGGAAGAAGTAGTTTACGGTGGGTGGACTCTTTATCTTTATCTTTTAGATTTTTATAAATTCTTATTAATTACTATATATATGTAATCAATGCTTTTGTTCGATAGTAAATAAAAATGCATCGTAGTGACATAAAAGATAAATATATCTATTTTTATTTAGGTACTCCCCCTAACTTGTTTGGAGACTACATGTACCGTTTCCGTGGAGTTGAACTTAATAAATTGAGTGGATCTGTGGGAGAGAGGAGGAAATTTAACATTAAAAATGTAGCTTTCAAGTTTCAAGAGACAAATAATGGAGGAAAATATTTTCTTCCCTGGTTCCTACATTGCCCTTATCCAGTCATTTCCAAAAGGAGGGAACGTCTACTCCTCACTTCACTGCTCTTTCTTTTAATGGCAGAATTAAAGGGTAGAATTAAGATTATGTTAATACATTTTTATCAATTTCCATCAATTCCTCCCTTATGATCTTCCAAAAACAAATATAGGTCATGTGCACATAATGAAACATGTTTTATGGTTAACAAGTTACAAAACAAGCAAACATTTTTAGATACGTCTTAAACACAGACAAACAATACATGCACGTTAAACCTTTAATTCCTCAATCACAATTCGATTGCTCACAATATGTATTACATATATTATAAGACAGCATAATTGTAATAGCTCCACAGCTACAGCTCCAGCACGAAATCTGCGATGCCAAAAGAAAATATGTCATGTACAACTAATGACATAGAGTTCGGCTTTTTTTTTTCTTTCTCTTGCATGTTAATGCATTTGGTACTTACAGTTTGTATCTGTTTTGATCCAGCATTCTCGATTTCCGCTGGAGTTGTTTCCACTCAGACGATATTCCTCATCAGGGTAGACATTTGCCGTTGACTTGAAACCTGGAAGGAGGTCTCTTGTATGTGCATCTGGCTGTGGAAGATCTGGGTCGTAATCATCATCACGCTGAGTCTTCTTTTCCTCATTGTTATAGGACTTGTCGTGTTCTTGGATACCTACAAGATTTTCAGGGCGGACTTTTCTGCTGAACATTTTCAGGACCTGCACATGAATGAATTAGACCTGAAAATCTCAGGATTTTGTTTGTTATCATTGTGAAGAAGAGTTCTCGGTGCGGGAACTGGACCTTGTTGAGCCTTTTTCTGGATGTAACAGTATTATTCGCGGGTTCATCGCTGCTGTTGGAAGCCCTCTGATGTCCCGAAGAGAACTTTTTCATCATAGTTTTGAAGAAGTGTTTGGTGGACCCATGCACTCGTTTGGCTTTCTTCTCCTCCTCCTCCTCCTCCTCCTTATCCCTGTCTCCTCCAGTTGAAGTTTCTTCATCTATGATTTTGGTCCTCTGAAACATCTCCCCAAGTGTCACCTTTTCCTTTCGGGTTCCAACTTCTTCTATCTGTGTCCCAAATAAATACCCTTGAAGTGGAAACATTGATGTCTTTTCAGGATCTTCGATATTGCCTCCTCCCTCTTTGATGCCGCTTAGTGTGATAGCGCTGACATAGCTGATCCTTCCCAGTGATCCATCATTAGCTTCATCTTCTGCTTCTGCCTCTAGGAACTCTTCGAGTTCTTCGCTGATGAGCTTCAGGTCGTTCTGTGAAGAGATAGGGAATGTTGGTGTTTCAGGCTGAGTGATTGGTTCCAGACCAAGAGTCCCAATGGTGAGGAAACCATGGAAAAGATCAGAGTTCATGATAGATGCAATGTCCTTATCAAACTCTACATATGGCTGCTGGAACAGTCCAGATCCATCTATAGAGACATAGCTCGGATCTTTCTCCGGTACATAATCATCAATAGTTGACTGTGCTGAGATACATGCACAATAATTTCCTGAAGGTGGAGAATTATGAACAATTAATTATGGTGCAACTGGAGAGACACAAACTGATCTTTCTCAGGTATATAATCATCAATACCTACTTTGAAGTCCTTGGATTGCTGCTCGTTGCTTGTTTGCTTCGATTTCTTGTGCATCCAACCTAGTAACTGCAATAATAAAAAACGAAAACATGTTTATTTGGGGAGAAAGAATAAGGTGAGAAAAAAAAACTATGGTCTGTCTGAGCAGATTCGGGAGAGTATGAAATCTCACCCTCATCTTTTATGACTTAGGTTGCTCTGAATGTCATATGGTTCCTTAAGAATTTAATATATATGCTGCTTCTCAGGGAAATGGAGTCTCTAAAAAGGTAATGCTATGGCTGTCAAAGGAACAAGGATCTTCCTAATTGTTTAATGATGAGTTGGCAGCAAGTGGTCACTAGAAGGGTCGTAGATGGACGTGGTAGGGAGACACTAGGATAAGTACAAGCTTTCGGTTGGCTGTCCTATGTCAAGATCAAATCAAGTGAAAGAATGAATAGGCGGAGTAGTTACTAGACTGGCTAGTTATGTCTTCGAGGAATGATTGTATTCCTCGAAGACGTAACTATCTCTTCGAGGAATAAGCGCGTGCAGCTCTTCTTGTATCCGCACCTCTTTTACATTGGGGATGGACATATGAACACTCGTGCAGATTATTTCTGCAGAAATGATTGTATTCTGTATCATTGCTTGATGACAGATACGATACGTGACTGGAACGGGTCCGACAAAATATGTTTTGTCGGATGGAAGTGATGTGATGACTTTGAATATCTTCATTCGTCATCCTCTATGACCCACCAGAATTAGTTGGATTGGTTAGACTTGACAAGTCATGCTTTAGTGAAGAAGTTCTACTTTTGCTGGAACATTGTACTGTTGGGTATTCGAAGAAATCAATGTCTCACTTGAGTCATGGTGACTTGTAAATATATACTGAGTTGGTAAATGTCATGGTTTATTTGGTGGTAAATTTTCTACTGCGGTTGAGAATTAGATCAGAAAAGAAGCTTGTGTGGATTAGGTAGAAGTTGCTCTAATTACTTGACTAGAGTGAACGTTCAATGGATTTGTCACATAGATGAGACTGACTGATCAAGCACCTGCATTAGTCACAGTTCTTTGCCGGTTGAAATAGTACGCCACAAGATCCGGTCCTAACGGGACGGGATCCGGGCTAACGTATGAAGCTCCCATTGGATTTATTTAGCATGTTTTGAGCTCGTTATATTTATTTCTGTAGTTTAGCTCGTGCATTGGTGAATGCGGTTTTGTAATGACGTGATAAGATTAGTGACATTAACCTGTCTTGTTCGATAGTGATAATGTCTCAGGCTCCATTATCGGTGGACCATAATTTATTAGTGGAGACAAACTTGCCCAAGTCTATTAACCTCTTTAGTAGTAGGGGATGAGGTGGGTGTCTAGGGCTCCCACATTTTCAGCTACCCAACGAGCAGCAACAAAACGAAAGATTTCCACTTTTTTGGAGACGGGTACCCTGTAGTACTCAAACCCTTGCCGGACGGAAACAAGCACAAGATTAGCGTATTTGTATGGGCCAGGTGAGTCAGTGGGATCTATCTACCTGCTTGGACTTGATGGCGACCATGTGAATTTCACGTGTGGGCGCGATGGTAAAGGTGAGAATTGTCTTAAAATGGCACACGGTTTCGAGAAATTTCATAGCGATTGTCGAGTTTTAAATATTTGGACTATTGAAAAATTGGTGTCGGTGCCACAGTTTGTCTATTTCGTCAGTCTCTATCCCCGTTGGTTTTCTTGCGAATTTCGAATCAACTGTGGGCCCATTTAGCGATTCCCAGATACACCATGGGCTTCCGTATTTTCCCTTTCCCGGCCCAAACGATACTTTCTTCTTCTTCACGCCAATGGCCCATTCACCGATGCAGTCACTGACACGAGACAGCCGCAAGTTTTTACCAGATAATTAATCAAAATTCATTTCCGAGGAGCCATAAATTTCATTACACCTCGTTATCCAATCCATTTTCAAACTTGAGGTACCATTAATGCCACCCTCCTCCGTTTTCGTCCTTTAGTTAATTATGGTTTCCCATAACCACAGGAGACAGTAGCGATTTATTTTTAGGTGAATGGGGCAATATTTTGCCTAGGAGTGGATGACTTTCTCTAATTGCAGTTATAGATTTACAGAAGAGAAAGAGTGTCACGCCTAAACTTATTTCTCGCTTAGTTATGTCAGTACTTGAGGTTAAAGTCTTCCCAAAAAAGCCTTCTCTCGCAATTACACTCTCTCTCGTGGAAAGAAGTTAGATTGCCCTCAGATTTTTGTAACTCGCACTCATAATTTGAATACGAATATACACAAAGAAAATAAGTATTTTATTACTCAATTTTCGGATGATCACAACAAGTGGGGGCCGGCCCTATTTATACACAATCTGGACAGACCCCTTTTCCTTTACAACTTTTGGCCGAAAGGCCATGTACAATCCTACACTGAATGGGCAACTTTGGTGCTCACAATCTGGCCGCATTGGCCTTCCTGATGGTCTACTTTGTGCCTCCTAGATGTCCTTTGGTGCCTATCCATTTATCCCTTCGAGTTCTTTTGCGGGCTGGCTCGCCTTTATGTCTCTTCGCATGTGTATGGTGGCTGGTGGCCCTTCGAGGCTTGCTAGCCGGCTGCCACTTCTCTCACCTCCTCGCATGTGTGGCAGCCACGCGAGGACGAGGTGTGACAAGAGGCTCCAAAATCAGGTTCAAACCCATTATAAAATTTTTATGGTAAATTTTTACAGTATATTAGGCATGAATCTTAGTCATCTTTGAAATTTTACATGCCTTATATTATTAAACTAGATATCTTTTGGCTCTTTTAAAAGCGAAGATGCGGGATATCGATCCCCGTACTCTTTTAATAATTATTTAATATTATTGTTAATAATTTAAGTGCGAGACTTTTTAATTTAAGTAGAATAAATCTCTCGTCAATCAGAGACAAAAAGTAT
Source organism: Hypericum androsaemum (assembly GCA_963995505.1). Lineage (NCBI taxonomy): Eukaryota > Viridiplantae > Streptophyta > Magnoliopsida > Malpighiales > Hypericaceae > Hypericum > Hypericum androsaemum. Next base: position 478,526 of record OZ023183.1, on the reverse strand, counting down.
ACATAGTCGTTATTGTGAAACGGGTCTACTAGTTATCTTCCAAATTATATCAGGGTGGTGGCAACCGCAACACATGGAACATGATTAACGTGAACTAATTTTCTTAATTATACGCGAGTCGGATTGAGATTTACGGTACCATCCTTGACGTTACAGCTAGTAATAGCTTTACGTCTTTAATAACCAAAATAACGACAGTTGCGTAATTAATTATAGTACGTCCAAACTCTTCGCGTTCACAAAATCGGGGTCGGATTTAATGGGGACAAGTCTTATCTAAGGATGACAATGGGTATGGTAGGGTATTGATAGGACCTTATCCATACCCTAGTTTTTTAAATTAGACTAATATCCTATCATCGACCCTACAAATTTTCAATTATTAGATTCATACCCTACCCTCCTGGAGACCCATAGTTACAGGGTCTGTAGGGTAATACCTTTTAACGTTCTATATTTTGATAATTTTTAATGAAAAGTTAATTTTTATATAACATTTAAATAAATTTAAGACATCTACTATCGTTCTATATCAACATTCAATAGAAAATTGATGGAATATCAAATTTTACAATTTAATTTCAATAGCACAAGATTTTTTTTTTCGAGTTTGAAATACATAAATAATTCAACAAAAAATATATATAATATCAGCTTATAGTGATCCATCATTCACGACATTTTCTAAGCTAGTTATGTAATAACATAATAAATATATTAAAGTTAACCATAAAGTATATATTATAATATGGTCTAATTAGGGTCCAACTAGGATCTAATTAGGGTAGAGTCTAAAATAGGGTAAAAATGCAAGGTAAGGTCCGACCCACAGGGTCTAACTATGGATTCATATCCTACCATAGCTCCTACTTCCAAACATGGACCCATATCATACTATACTCTAGACCCAGTCAAAGTCAACATATCATAGACCCGTAGAGTAAGGGTAGGGTCCGACCCTCAGGATATGAGTATTTCTGACATCCTTAGTATTGCCCCACCAATGGGGAGTAACGCAAACTAATATCATTACACATACAAACCAATATTGTTTCACATGCAAACCAATATTACTTCATATGCAAACCAGTCTCATGCAAACCAATATCACTTCACATGCAAACTAATATCACCTGATAGGTTATTGATTATCAGATTTAAAGACAATCAAATCTGATGATCCAAATTTAGTCCCCTCCATATAAACATCTTTTATGTATTCAAAACTCACAAGATCCCACTAAAATGAAATTCCCGGGTTTTTTTCTTGACTAGTGCTGAAATTGCCGACAAAGACCACAAAGGGGTTGTCAGAAAAAGTTTTACTTGTCTGGGGTTGAGCAAGAAACCGCACAAAATTTTACGTTTTTATTTGCTAGAAACCGCACGATTTGACGCGGTTTTGTGCAAGACACGCACGATTTTGTGCGGTTTCTTACAACCCCAACAGCAGCCCCTAGCCGAGAATCTCTGCATCGGCTTACTCGGCTCATTCGTTTCTCAGAGAAAATGCAGTATTTAATGCATTTTTTGGCGGCAGCTGTACCCCTATAAATTCACTCCGTGAGTGCATCCGAGAAGATAAAAAATACTATTGGAGTTTTTTTAGTAAAATGAGTAGAGGAAAAAGGCCCATTGTTGAAATAGATTATAAAGCTTTATATGGTCCAAATTTTGACATAAAAGAAGAGAAACGAAATCTATGGAAATACATCAAGAAAACTTCGGAAGTTCTTCCTGAAAAATTAGTAAAAAATAAGTGCGATGATAATTTGTTCAAAAGAAACCTATGGATTTCCGCCGTTCACTTTGTCAAGATCGAAGGTATTCTATGTTTGTAACTTCAATTACCTAATTTTTTTAGAAACAAAATTAATTTTTTGTACAGGTTTGATGATTGGAAACACATTTATTGGGGCAACAATTGAGGACTTCAAAAATACCCATAGTGGTACTACAATTTCACAGGTAATAGTTTTAAAATTATCCTTTAAATTGAGTTTCTCTGTGATATTTGATAGTTAATTTTATAGATTATTCTTTAAATTATTCTTGTAGATGGTTGTGTACGTGAAGAGTTTGACTCGTATAGGTATATACACACTCGCCACATTTCAGGTAGAATTAAAATAATTTTTAATTATGCTCAAGTATCTTGTGTTATGAAAGTTACTTTACTTTTTATATTTTGAAGGATCCTACCGCCAGCATTCGAGGTAGCATAAAAGACTCTACCGGTACTATTGATGCAGGATGTGTGTTGTTGCTTAAAAATGTGAGTAAATCCTATTATTATCCTTTTGACTGGTTTGAATACTTGTTGACTAGTTTATGTGCTTCAGGTAAAAGTGGACTCAGACTGGAACAATAAATTGTTTATGGTTACTGATGAGAATGTGATCAAAGTCTTCAAGAAAAATGGTGCAACTTCGTCAACAAATTAGTATTGTTATGTCTTGTTGTTATTCAAGAATCATACACGTTTAGTGTATTATTTCAGACTATTATGTATGGATTATTAATATGTACTTATTTTTGGCGTATATTATTTGAGACTACTATGCATTTCACGACAAGAATTAGACATAAATTTCCAAGCTAGTCTTATTGGTAGTCTATAAAATTAGCTTTTATCACCTTGCACGCGTGGTCTCTGAAATCAACTTTTGTCGCCTGCGTGCCTATTGTACATGTTTAAAATATCCTTTACAAATACAAATAATACAGATAAGGTAAATTAAAAGAAGTCAAAAACTTGCAGATAATACTCACGATGTTCCATAGATAATATAATTTGATAAATTAAAATTACAGCCCACAAATATTGTTCAACGATTTTAATACAATGAAATCATAAAAATAGAAGGAAATACATCATGAGCACTAACTCGAAATTTCTCCACATTTTTTGAATACTTTGACCACATTTTATTTTGTAATGTTGATAACAAAAACTCCGTGGAATGGAGAAAAGAGTGAAACCTGTATAGAATGTACACAAATTATGTCAATTTGATTTACATATTTTATAATAATAAATTAGTATAATATCACACAGAAAATTGTGCTATGCTTTGTTTATTTATAAGCGACTTAAAGCAAGAAGAGGCAAATTTTTGGAGTATTTTTCCTAAATGGGGTTTATTTTCCTGACAATACTCTGATTGGGGTTCTGAAGAAAAGTTTTCAATGTCTGGGGTCGAGCCAAAAAATGCTCAAAATAGAGCGGTTTGATTCGTGACAATACTCTTCATCTATCATGATATGCACGTTAGGGCTAGGAATATTGATTCGTCTCATCACTCTCAGCCTCAAAGAAATTGAGTACCTTCTAAAATAGGTGTCATCAGTCTCCCAAAATAAAAAAGCCATGTGTTGTCATGAGATGTATTGATTCGTTTCAAAAATATTAGTTGTACCTATTTTGAATTTGACGTCAATTATTGATTCTTTTCCGGGAGGTCGTAGGTTGTAGCGGGGACAAACAACAAAACCGCACTTTTGTATGCGGTTTTATAACAAAAAAAATGCTAAACCAAAAGAATGCTAAAAAAATGCATGCAATAGGAAATATTCGTTGCATGTTAGGGCTATTGATGTAGTCTGTGCTCTCATCATTCTGGCAAAATAAAAACAAATGGGTCAGAAATTAACATTAAAAGGACAAAGGGAATAGTATGACTTATATTCATAATTTTGCAGCATTCACCTATTATGATATGCATGTTAGATCTACGAGTATTGATTTGTCTCATCACTCTCTTAGCCTATATTGACTCGTCTCATCACTATGCCAACATACATGTCTGGAAATTTTACTTTAATAGGACAATCTAAAAACTGTTCAATAGAACAAGTTGTATTGATTAGTTTTCCAAAATCACCACCTACCATGATACGCATGTTACGGCTAGGTCTCATCACTCCCCCAAAATAAAAAAAGCCCATGTATTGTCATGAGATGTATTGATTCGTTTCAAAAATATTAGTTGTACCTATTCTGAATTTGACGCCAATTATTGATTCTTTTTCGGGAGGTCGTAGGGCGTAGAGAGAAAATAAGTAAAAAACCGTACTATTTTATGCGGTTTTCAAACCGCACAATTTTCTGCAGTTTCTTACAATATGAAATATTTGATGCATGTTACGATTAGAAGGTGTTGATATAGCCTGTATTGACTCTCTCATCACTATGCCAAAATAAAACACATGGCTTTCAAATTTACGTTAAGAGGACAAAGTTGAATAGCTTGAGTTGTATTAATTAGTTTTCAAAATCATACAATTCATCTATTAGGGCTTAGGGATATTGAATCACTCTTAGCCTCAGAGAAATTGAATACCTTTTAAAATATTTGTTGTACCTATTCTGAATTTTACGTCAATTATTGACGAGAGGTCGTAGGGCGTAGCGGGAAAAAATCTGTTTGGAGGAACAACCATGAAACCGCACATTTTTATGCGGTTTCATAACGAGAAGAAACCGCACGATTTTGTGCGGTTTCTTGCATTTCTTGCATTTATAAACCGAACAAAAGTCTTCACCTTTTAATCTAGCTACATACTATAAATAGTCCGAGCGAAATATTGATGTCACCATTTTATACTTCACATTTCATCTTCAAACAGTCATTTCGTAATTCCACCTAGAGAACGAGATAATTTTTAAATTCGCCTATATCTTTTAATTTGCGTTTCATATATTAATTTGTTATAACTGCAAAGGTAGTTTATTATACTAATTTTCTGCGGTTTCTTACAATATGAAATATTTGATGCATGTTACGACTAGAAGGTATTGATATAGCCTGTATTGACTCTCTCATCACTCTGCCAAAATAAAACACATGGCTTTCAAATTTACGTTAAGAGGACAAAGTTGAATAGCTTGAATTGTATTAATTAGTTTTCAAAATCATACAATTCATCTATTAGGGCTTAGGGATATTGAATCACTCTTAGCCTCAGAGAAATTGAATACCTTTTGAAATATTTGTTGTACCTATTCTGAATTTTACGTCAATTATTGACGAGAGGTCGTAGGGCGTAGCGGGAAAAAATCTGTTTGGAGGAAAAACCATGAAACCGCACATTTTTATGCGGTTTCATAACGAGAAGAAACTGCACGATTTTGTGTGGTTTCTTGCATTTCTTGCATTTATAAACCGAACAAGAGTCTTCACCTTTTAATCTAGCTACATACTATAAATAGTCCGAGCGAAATATTGATGTCACCATTTTATACTTCACATTTCATCTTCAAACAATCATTTCGTAATTCCACCTAGAGAACGAGGTAATTTTTAAATTCGCCTATATCTTTTAATTTGCGTTTCATATATTAATTTGTTATAACTGCAAAGGTAGTTTATTATACTAATTTTTTGCGGTTTCTTACAATATGAAATATTTGATGCATGTTACGACTAGAAGGTATTGATATAGCCTGTATTGACTCTCTCATCACTCTGCCAAAATAAAACACATGGATTTCAAATTTACGTTAAGAGGACAAAGTTGAATAGCTTGAATTGTATTAATTAGTTTTCAAAATCATACAATTCATCTATTAGGGCTTAGGGATATTGAATCACTCTTAGCCTCAGAGAAATTGAATACCTTTTGAAATATTTGTTGTACCTATTCTGAATTTTATGTCAATTATTGACGAGAGGTCGTAGGGCGTAGCGGGAAAAAATCTGTTTGGAGGAAAAACCATGAAACCGCACATTTTTATGCGGTTTCATAACGAGAAGAAACCGCACGATTTTGTGCGGTTTCTTGCATTTCTTGCATTTATAAACCGAACAAGAGTCTTCACCTTTTAATCTAGCTACATACTATAAATAGTCCGAGCGAAATATTGATGTCACCATTTTATACTTCATATTTCATCTTCAAACAGTCATTTCGTAATTCCACCTAGAGAACGAGGTAATTTTTAAATTCGCCTATATCTTTTAATTTGCGTTTCATATATTAATTTGTTATAACTGCAAAGGTAGTTTATTATACTAATTTTCTGCGGTTTCTTACAATATGAAATATTTGATGCATGTTACGACTAGAAGGTATTGATATAGCCTGTATTGACTCTCTCATCACTCTGCCAAAATAAAACACATGGCTTTCAAATTTACGTTAAGAGGACAAAGTTGAATAGCTTGAATTGTATTAATTAGTTTTCAAAATCATACAATTCATCTATTAGGGCTTAGGGATATTGAATCACTCTTAGCCTCAGAGAAATTGAATACCTTTTGAAATATTTGTTGTACCTATTCTGAATTTTATGTCAATTATTGACGAGAGGTCGTAGGGCGTAGCGGGAAAAAATCTGTTTGGAGGAAAAACCATGAAACCGCACATTTTTATGCAGTTTCATAACGACAAGAAACCGCACGATTTTGTGCGGTTTCTTGCATTTCTTGCATTTATAAACCGAACAAGAGTCTTCACCTTTTAATCTAGCTACATACTATAAATAGTCCGAGCGAAATATTGATGTCACCATTTTATACTTCAGATTTCATCTTCAAACAGTCATTTTGTAATTCCACCTAGAGAACGAGGTAATTTTTAAATTCGCCTATATCTTTTAATTTGCGTTTCATATATTAATTTGTTATAACTGCAAAGGTAGTTTATTATACTAATTTTCTGCGGTTTCTTACAATATGAAATATTTGATGCATGTTACGACTAGAAGGTATTGATATAGCCTGTATTGACTCTCTCATCACTCTGCCAAAATAAAACACATGGCTTTCAAATTTACGTTAAGAGGACAAAGTTGAATAGCTTGAATTGTATTAATTAGTTTTCAAAATCATACAATTCATCTATTAGGGCTTAGGGATATTGAATCACTCTTAGCCTCAGAGAAATTGAATACCTTTTGAAATATTTGTTGTACCTATTCTGAATTTTATGTCAATTATTGACGAGAGGTCGTAGGGCGTAGCGGGAAAAAATCTGTTTGGAGGAAAAACCATGAAACCGCACATTTTTATGCGGTTTCATAACGAGAAGAAACCGCACGATTTTGTGCGGTTTCTTGCATTTCTTGCATTTATAAACCGAACAAGAGTCTTCACCTTTTAATCTAGCTACATACTATAAATAGTCCGAGCGAAATATTGATGTCACCATTTTATACTTCATATTTCATCTTCAAACAGTCATTTCGTAATTCCACCTAGAGAACGAGGTAATTTTTAAATTCGCCTATATCTTTTAATTTGCGTTTCATATATTAATTTGTTATAACTGCAAAGGTAGTTTATTATACTAATTTTCTGCGGTTTCTTACAATATGAAATATTTGATGCATGTTACGACTAGAAGGTATTGATATAGCCTGTATTGACTCTCTCATCACTCTGCCAAAATAAAACACATGGCTTTCAAATTTACGTTAAGAGGACAAAGTTGAATAGCTTGAATTGTATTAATTAGTTTTCAAAATCATACAATTCATCTATTAGGGCTTAGGGATATTGAATCACTCTTAGCCTCAGAGAAATTGAATACCTTTTGAAATATTTGTTGTACCTATTCTAAATTTTATGTCAATTATTGACGAGAGGTCGTAGGGCGTAGCGGGAAAAAATCTGTTTGGAGGAAAAACCATGAAACCGCACATTTTTATGCGGTTTCATAACGAGAAGAAACCGCACGATTTTGTGCAGTTTCTTGCATTTCTTGCATTTATAAACCGAATAAGAGTCTTCAGCTTTTAATCTAGCTACATACTATAAATATTCCGAGCGAAATATTGATGTCACCATTTTATACTTCATATTTCATCTTCAAACAGTCATTTCGTAATTCCACCTAGAGAACGAGGTAATTTTTAAATTCGCCTATATCTTTTAATTTGCGTTTCATATATTAGTTTGTTATAACTGCAAAGGTAGTTTATTATACTAATTTTCTGCGTATTTTTTGTAGTGGAAGCATAACATGGTAACACCATTCTTGTTGAATTATGATGGCAATTACTTTAATGGTCCTGATGGCGTGGAATATGTTGGGGGACGGAAAAAAGTGATCAAAGTTCAACATCCAGTTACATATGATGTGCTTTGTGGAGCAATTCGACGTAAGATTGGATTTGGACGGAATGAGTATATAAGTAAGCTGCTTTATAGATTGCCAGTAATTTTTGGACCACCTATTCACTATACTAGTATGGAGGTTTGTGATGATGATGATGTGTGCACAATGATTAATAGTTTGAGAGATGTTCCTGGTTTAAAGTATCTAACACTTTATGTTGAGAAAGGGACAAATGCTACACCACAAAATGAATATACTATTATGGATCAACTAGTTGTTAGTAGTACTTATGATACAGAGTTCTTGAGTACTATGCAATACAATCTTAGTGGAGTTGGAACTTCAAGAGTGAATGAATTTGATATAAATTCTATTCCTGAGAATGAGCCTGATGATGATTATCATGTTCCTCATGTCCATGATCCGGAAATTCTACTTCCGATACCATATCATGAAAATGATACGGTGGAAACCCCATATCAAAACCCCAATTTTGATACAACTGATGACGAAGTTGAGCCAAATTTGGATGGTGATGAAGATGACGACTCTCAACCATTGGTCGTGTATGATGAAGGCTGGGTTGTCAACAACCAAACAGGAGCAAGAGATGCTGATTTGAACGAGGATATGATTTGGGCGACAAAAGTAGACATGATACAGGCCGTTAAGAGATACTCCATGAAAGTTAGCTGCGACTATCATGTCAAGGAGTGAAAAAAACATTGTTGGAGTGCTCGGTGTTTACTTGCGGATGGAGGTTGTAACTGGTATTTTCGTGCATCAATTAAAAAAGGTTTTTGGGCGGTTGCCAAGTTCAAATTTCCTCACACTTGTTTTGCTGAAAGGGTGTCTGAAGATCATAGGCAACTGGATTCCAAATTTATTGCTCGCTACATACGTCATCGGGTGGAAAATCAACCAACTATTCCAGTTATCTCCATTATTACTGAGGTGCAAGACAATCTAAAGTTTAAGCCCTCTTACAAAAAGGCTTGGGATGGGAAGCAAAAGGCAATTGCCATGATATGGGGGGGCTGGAAAGAATCATACAACATGTTGCCTAAATGGTTTGCTGCATGTCAGGCGGCAAATCCAGGAACAGTAGTGGAGTGGGAATATCAGTATTGTTACACCGGCACCAATGTTCAACTGCCACAAGGAACAAGAATTTTCAAGCGAGTGTTCTGGGCCTTCAAGCCATGCATCGATGCCTTCAAGAAATGCATTCCTGTCTTGCTGATTGATGGGACTTTCCTATACGGAAAATACAAGCAGACTCTATTAATTGCAACTGCAGTTGATGGAAACAATGCTATCATTCCAGTAGCATTTGCACTGGTTGAGAGTGAGAACACTGATAGTTGGCCATGGTTCCTGCTTCAAATTCGACTTCATGTGACACCTCCTTCTGGAATATGTATTATTTCAGATCGTCACGATGGCATAAAAAAGGCCATGACTACCGATGTTTGCGGCTGGGGTGAGTCATCAGGAGCTGTGTGGCGATTTTGTCTCCGCCATGTTGCGAGCAACTACAACAACAAGTTTAAGTGCCCGCAAATTAAAAATTTAATGAAGGCAGCAGGTAACTCATTTGGAATAGTTACATACACATACTAATAATCATTTGACATTTGCAATGCAATGATGATATTATTTTGTACACAGGATATAAAGCACAAAAAAGAAAGTTGGACCGTCATTTGAATCGAATCAAGGAAGCCCATCTGGAGTCACACCAATGGATTGAAAACTTGACAAAGGAAAAGTGGAGTTTAGCATATGATGGCGGATACAGGTACGGTCATATGACAACAAATATTGCCGAGTGTGTCAACAAGGTGTTTAAAAAGGTCCGTCATTTGCCGATCACAGCTTTGGTTACTGAAACATTTGATAAGTTGCGGGACTATTTTTGGCAAAGAAGGATAGCATGCTCACAGGAACTTGCCGCCGGTGTCATGTATTCTGAAATGCTTAATACAAGTTTGCGAAGGTGGATGGATAAAGCGCGAGGGCATAATGTTAGAGTGTTTAGACCTGAGGAGGGGATATGCCAAGTTACTACAGGATGGGATGCTGTGTGGCAAAAAGGTCAACACGATTTTAAAGTAAAGTTGTTTGCTGGGAAATGCCAATGTGGAAAATTCCAGGCGCTGCATTATCCTTGCTCACATGCAATTGCTTGTTGCATTGCGCTACGCCTCGACCACAGGTTGTTCATTGATAAGCGCTATACAATGGAAAACACAAGAGATTGTTACGAGAGCTTATTCAATCCACTTAGGAATGAGGATTATTGGCCACCGTATGAAGATTTTGATGTGACGCTTCTTCCAGACGGTACATTATTGAGGCAAAAAGGGCATCCAACAAAGAGAATACAAAATGAGATGGACGAGACACCTCGACGAGTTGTGTGTTCATTTTGTAAGAATGAGGGGCATTCTGCCGCACATTGTACCAATGTAGAGAGTCTTGGTCGTACGAGTGGAAGAACACGTCGTGGGCATTGATTTATCCAACTATCCTAATTTTTTGAGACTCTTTCCATGTTTTTGGTTTTTCCCTCTAAATAAAATCAACAACATGAAATAACGAGGCCAGCCACCTAGCTATCGAAGTAGTTGTTGATTTTATTTCTTCGTAGTTTGCTAGCTTTGATGTGTGGTTGCAACCTTGATGTATCTTATTTATGGATATTTGAATTTGTAATATTGTGTTAAAAATGCTATTATGTTCAATTTGTCAAAGTTTTCTTGTTTGATGCATAATTATTTGACCCTATTATAGCAGGTAAAATGACGCATTATACTCCAGGCGAAATTTTCAGGAATATGGGTCGGTGGTGGGCTCTAGAAGATGAATTTTATTACCCATTGGACCCCTTGATGATTAACTCACCCACAGTAGCTCGGACAATGGTGAATGAATGGTCTCTTCGTATTAACCAATCGCATTGTCTATGATCGGATGCACGGACAGTAAATGTCAAGGTTCCTCGAGCAATAGCTATCAACATGCCACGCTTTAATGCAGAAAGTATGCAGAGAGCTCTTTTTCAAATAAGGGAAGAAAATAATCGTATTAAGATACATCTCAACCGATATGAGTGGAAACAGCGCATTAAAGAGTTTATTGAACATGGTGATACTCAGAGTGCACGATAATATATATTTATGCTAAACAATGGCACAAATCCAGTGGTGGACACGAAAGAAGACGAGTGTATTACCAGTCAAGTAAACGTATTCGCATCAGATATTGAAATGTCAAATGAAGATAGGTAGGACATTGATAATTTATTCCTCATCAGACATGTACTCATCAGACATATATTTGGCATGATTAAAAATATTATCACGATGCATATCTGATAGGTCCTTACCTAATATTGAAACTTGCTTTCTAGCCAAATCCAGCATATGATATCGATTTCGTCGTAGCATCATGCGGTTATTCTCTTGACGGATCATGATCAGTGCTAATTCGTATGAATCTATATGGATTTTTTCCACATCAAGTGACCTCCTCTTCAAGACAGGCGCATTCAACATTCGCAGACCTGCAACAAGTATTTCAGACTCAGCTACTCGAAACACCCACTCTCTTTTTAGTCCAGCATAATACTCTCTTCTATCTGTACGCCATTCCTCAATATAATCATCGTTAAATTGAGGAAGTATCCACGTCTGGTGGTTCCGGTGGTTCATTTGATATTATTTTTTGGGTTTGCAAAAGCCAAGTGCTTCAACTTCTTATTTATAGACTTAAGTTTCTAGGCAACAAGTGTTTCAATAAACGAACATGGCAGCAAAAAAAATAATAGCACTGTTATCATGTGAGTGTGTAGTCATATCACACGATATTCCAAAAAAAGAACTATATAGCACTATTATCATGTGAGTGTGTAGTCATATCATACGATATTCCAAAAAAAGAACAGTATAGCACTGTTATCATGTGAGTGTGTAGTTATATCATACGATACTACAAAATTGTGTTTCTGTAATTATCTTAAGACACGCCTAGGGGTGAGTATTCAGATAATCCGAATCCAAATTATCCAAATTTTTCATGATCCGAATTAACCAAAATGACTATTTTACTATCCGAGCAGAATCTGAATAACAAATTATCCGAAATTTAAAATCATAAATTATTTCGGATATGGATTCAGATAATCTGAATTATCTGAATTAAAAGAAACTAAAGATCTTCTACGTGTAGAGCAGCGAAGTTAATATTCATCTTATTAACAATTTCGTTGACTTAAGAAACTTCAAAATTAAAAAAAATATTCGACACGAGGACAAAGTGAGGAATTCTCTTCACACGCCAAAGTGTATTCTAACCCCAAATTTTTTCAGAAAAATACACAAAAATTCACAAGCCCAAAAACGAACATAATCTGGCATTTTTTGTACAAAAAAATGCAGGAAAAACCGCCCAACAATTTGCACGAAATGTGGCATTTCTGAACGGCCAAAATATCGCACTCAAAATAAATGTTGAATTTCTGGTCGTGTGGCATTTTTTCATATGCGCGAAAGAAGCTAACAAGATCATAATAGAATTTCCAAAACAAGTAATTTAAATAATTCAACATTAATTTCAAAACATGTACCAGGATAACAAGCAACATTACTCAAAGGCTAATGACGTTTCCAATTTATATTTCTACCACTGGTCGTATACGGCTCTGGAGGATGACGTTCTCTATTGCCTCGGCGTAGTTGCACAACATGATGGGCAGGTTCCCTTTCCTCTGCAGTGTCACTTGCCACCTGTATGTCTTCGTTGTCACCTGTTTGGTCATTCACATCCATTGTTGGACTTGTGGAGTTCATCAAGTCATTTATTTCTCCAAAAGACCCCGTGACTTGATTGCCAAATTGACTAAAAGGCGTGGAAAATGCTGGCGAGTGACCAGCAAAATTTTGAAAAGTTTGAAGTGCTGGTGTATCGAACATGGCCGGTCTATAGAAGTTTTGCTGTGAAGATTGTCCCCCCATATCCCGGGACTCTAAATATGGCTGCGAACTTGACCCCGGCATACTAGGATCACATGGAGGCATGTAATCATTCCATTGGAGGGGCGGCATGACAGGAATGCAAGGTATGGGCTGCACACTCATGACTGGTCTCCTCCTACTTGAAAGGGTTCTCTTACTTCTATCCCGCGGTTTCTAATTACATAAAATTAGGTACTTTAAATTAGTAAATAAAAGAAAACAACTGCCAGTGTAGTTTGTAGCATATTTTACCTTCTCGTCTTCTTCAATTCCATAATCCGCATTTAACTCAACATTATAGGATTCCTGGGAAATCGGCACATCACGGTAGCGGCGTTGCTCATCAGCAGCACCAAGTGCTGATTCCACCCCACGGCGAACCTCATCATTTTGACACATCTGCCTCACACGCTCAAGTGTGTCAACCTATTATACAAAATGGAGAATCATTAGTATATAATATTTATATAAAAGACATCAGCCAAATTAATTTCATACTAAATATACTTACTAATACGGGTTGTACCGCACCACACGGTGTCATAAAGCGAAACGTGTTTTGCCTATACCAGTCCATGCTTTTACTGTGGAAATGAATATAGTGATCTCCACGAACACCTTGTACCACATGATTGCGCCGATTTCTCCATACTGCCACATGACCTTTAAAATACGTTTCCCAATTCCAATCAGATTTACCTCTTTTATCTCCCGCGTGGATAGCTTCATGGGGCTCAGGATGGTGTGGGATGTGTTGTGCCATCCCAAATTGTCTCAAAATGCGATCGGGATAGTGCCACTCCACTTATTTCGTGTAATGGGACCCAGACATGTGTTTTCTTTTAAGATGACATATAATAGGAAATGTAAGATGACATACGTCTGAGTATTGTAGATGTTCGAGCACGCGTCGCATATCAGGCATCATATTCTTAAAGGATTGTTTCATGTCAATGCTCGAAGTCCACCTACATCAGAAAAAAAATTCAAAAAATTAGGATAATATAACGAAGACATATTTAAATGTAACACATTGCAATTTATACCTGATGCCTAATGCGTCCGAGGCTTGTAATCGTACTCGTTCCTTTACAATTATGGGACGACATGGACGAATCCGCTCCCAAGCCCACATACATAGCAAATTTATGGCTCCACCGATGTCACTGCTTTCCGGGTTGGTTGCAATACACAATTGTTTGTACAAAAAGGACAAACATGTGCCACCCCAGCTATAATTCTTAATGTTCTCCACATCTTCGAGTATTGGCAACCAGCAAGAATGAACAAAGCCATCATTCTTATCGCAAAAGAGTTGCGACCCAATCAAAAGCAATATGTTGGCTCTAACATATTGCTGAACTGTCACATCCGTGGCATCTTGACTTAGATCAGAAGAATCGAATTCAGACTTCAACCAATTAAAACTTATTGTGTTACCATCGGTGCCTTTTCCATAAACACTTGGATCTTTCCCAAGCAGAGTGAAGCATAACTCTAACCAGTCCTTAGGAGTTTGCAATCCAGTGACTGGTTCTCCATCAATTGGCAACTTCAGCAAAACATGCACGTCTTCAAGTGTGATGGTCATTTCACCATCGGGCATGTGAAAGGTGTGCGTCTCAGGGCGCCATCTCTCCACCAATGCAGTCACCAAAAGCTTATCCACGTGCTGTATATAGCCAATTTTCCAGACATCCCCAAAACCAGATGTCTTCATATAATTTAGAAATTTTTTGTTGGTAACTTTTGGTGGATGAAATGCTCGCCTCCGAATCCTTAGTGGTTTGTCCAGGTTTCTGTTGATCTCTCCGCCGCATTGTTTTCTAACCTACACAAAATTTATCACATTAATCAAACATATAATTAATTCCAAGTTTTTAACAACAAGAGTCATATCACAAATAACGAACAATTAAGTGTTAAAATGTTTAAAAAATAATTGTATACTATACGAACCTCGTTATGCCATACAGCCGTTGCACGATGAACATCATTTAATGTTAGGAGTTGCCTAGATTCTGATGTTCCTTCATGTCCGATGAAATCGGAAGGACGTGGATGTGGCTCCATCAGTATTTAACTGTTACAAAATCAACACTAATTTAACCTTTTCAACCAAAACGATTCCTCACAAATCATTGACCATAAACATCCTGTAAATATCAAAGTAACATGCGATTGTTGTATCTTATCAAGGGAATTAACATGATATTCTGATTTTCGATTGTAGCTTATGTAAGAATCTAATCACTTTACTTCCCCAACAATAGGAAATCCCCCTCGCACTCTTATCTTTATGTAGTTAAAAAATATTGCTTGGTTCGCCTCTAGCCGACTACTTTTTTCTTTTTCCACTCTCCCTGGATTTATATTTCCGGTTGCATGCGATGTGAGGTAAAGACAAAACAACGAGGTTAAAATCGAAACCAAAATTGGAACCCATAAGAGCTAATTAATATAGATTTCCTACTACTAACATGCGGACAAATTAATTTGGACAGGTAAAATCAAACCCCAAATTAACAATCCCTAATTATAGATCCCTAATTCCCAATTAGAAACAAAAACACCAAAACTGCACAATATCGTGCGTTCCTTTCATTCGGAAAGGCTTAAGCTACACAAAATCGGAACCACAAAACCGCACAATTTTTTGCGTTTCTTGTCAATCGAACAAAAAAACAATGAAACAGGTACAAACCGCACAATGAAAGACGAAGACCTAGGCGACTAGCAACATACCTGATCTTTTTCTGAGTCGCCGGAGGTTCGGTTCGGTGGAGGTTGATTGCCAATGAGGTTGGGTACAAAGGAGGCTGGGGGTGGGCGGAGGTTTTTAGCAGAGGAAGAAGAAAATATGGGAAGAGTGAATGATTGGCAGAGTAGAAGGTAAGTTATTAATTAGGTTTCTATTAAAATTAATTAGGTTAGGTACAGAGGATGCTGGGGTGGGCGGAGGTTTCTATTTGAAATTAATTAGGTTGTGTTTGGACAGGGTATAAAACGCAAAAAAAATTGCGTTTTCATTTGATTCCTATATTAAACGCACAAATGACTGCGTTTTTATTCCTTCAATTTTGTTTCATTTTCCGAAGATAGAATGATCCCATGTTATGCAATTTAATTAAAATAACATATAATAATGAAAATATAATACAATTTATTATAACATAAACCAAAAATAATACAAAAGCTAATGAATAAAACAATTCATATATTAAAATGCACAAAAAGCCGCGTTTTAGATTAACCAAAAATTTATTACAACAAAAACCAAAAATAAAGAAAACCATTACAAATAATCAAGATAATTACAAATTTTTTCAACAAATTTATTGAACTAATAATGTTCTCCATTGTAGCTTGATCTTTCACCCATTTCTTGGACTTTATATTCGAAGATCGATAACCAAATTCACGGAGAGTGCACCATCCAAGCCATCCACAACTATTATTTGCACAACAATAGTATAGACGGTCTTTATTTTTTTCACTCTCAGTAATTCTTACCAAAGTACGAACATCGTATCCACATTTAATATTGATATATCTTGCACCATCATCTATCTTGTACGAAAAATTTGAAGATGACATAATGGACAACCTCCTAACCCAGTAAATATGAGTATTTATTATGAAAACTTATAGATTTGTTTTGTGTGAATAGGTGAAATTTCATTAGCTTTTATAGGGAGAGAAAAAATCAGCCAATGAGCCGAGCCGAGCCGAGCCGATACCGGAGCCACATGTGAAGATTCGAGGGAGTGTGAAGGTTGGACACCTGCATAAAACCGCACAAAATCGTGCGTTTTCTTGCTAAAACCGCACAAAACCGTGCGGTTTTGTGTAAATTAAAACGCACAAATTTGTGCGGTTTTGCCCTGAACCCCAGATAGGGAATTTTTTTTCTGACAACCCCATTTAGGGATTTGTCGGATAATTGGACGTCCTCCAGGAAATTGACCCGAAATTCCCAACGTAAACGCTTACTTTCCTCAACAAAAAAAAAGTTACGCGCTTACACCGATGCAGATAAGCAGCCTGGACCTTCCCATTCCTCTCATTGGTTCGCGTGCTCCCAGTGGGATAATAACAATCCGATGCTTGTGTTTAGTCTTATTTACCGAATACCACACCTAGTTTTTTATGGTAGTATTCAGTACAGTTCACACTAAATTCACGGCTTACAACTAATCTAATATTGAATACAATCAGTTCTTATAAATACAGATGCTTTCTCTAATTTAATTTGACATATTCCTAACGTTCAAATTATATACATTTTTTAAAACATTTTTAGCAACATTTAAATTTTTTGTATGTATACTAATTGCTAAATTGGTCGAGAGAAGCGACACAAAATATAATGGGTAAATTATCCTCCAATATCTGGTATTTAATAAAACCCATATTTTAGTCCTTACTATTCCAAAACACACTTCCATCCTCTAAGTAAAATGCAACTCTTAGGTCTCCGATAGACCCAATATTGATGTCAGCGATCAGCATAATTTTAGAATGGCAATTATACCTTTGCGATAAAAATAACAAAAAGTTCTGTCAACCTTCGTAAACTCAGACCACCTATAAGCCCATCATCGGTATTGCATCCCCATTGCTGACGTCAAGCCTGAATCCAAACACTCCCAGCACTGAGCCAAAGCTGCCATTATCTCACGTCATCACTACTAACCGTTGAGGAGGCGGCAGAGCATTTCATGGGGTCTCAGACCAGGTCGATTATAGGACACTGGTGGAGTTCTCGCCGCTCCTCTATTCCCAAGGGTTGGTGTCATACCAGACCGATTGATGTTCACCAGTGGAGGGATCGAGCTCGTGACCTCCTTGATACCTAAAAATTCACCCGCCGTCGTCGAGCTCGTGACCCTCGTGGTACCGGTGGAGGAGGAAAGCTTTAATCTTGCATTGTCATTCCAATCATCGCTACCACCACTATCATCCATGTTTTCACCTCCCAATCCAACATAATAGGCAGCATTGATCCTCTGTTTCAATTAACGAATTCAACACGAAAAATCAGCAATGACCCAGCTCTTAAAAGTGTCAAATGTTTATACCCAGACTAGTCAATTAGGAACACAAACTAAAAATTGGGAGGAAAAAAAACACACTAAAAATAAAAATAGGGAGAGACCCAAGATGTTGGTCGGAGAAGACGAATGAGGAGAGAGATATTTTTCAAAGTTTTTGCAGGGTATAAATCTCATTAAAATTATGTTGACTTCTGACAATGAGAGATCAGAGAGTTATATTTTAGCAAACTTGGATGATGGGAGTATGTTATTTTTTTTTTATAATTTGAGATATTTTATTTATATGATAAAATAAAAAATATATACATGGTACACATGAAAACAACAACCCAAAATATGAAAAACCCACCCCAAGACAGTTGGAAGATTAGAACTGCAATCAAACAATGGCCCAATTGCAGCAGGAATTTAAAAGCATCAAACAGAGCAGGTTCTTCCTAGATGAGACCCTAACAACAACAACAACTTACAATTCAGATTGATTCCCAATACATTAGAAACTCTAAAAGTACAACCTTTAATGTAGCACCATAGATTAAATTTCTAACTTCGGATAAAAGATTTTTGATCCAGTATATTTCACAAGTTCAAATTTATTACACCATCTAAGAAACTTAAGAACCACTTGTGAATTAGTGGGATGGCAAGGGAAGGAGGGAGGGGGTTTGCCATCCATCATCATCAAATTTGATTCTCGATAATAGTATCAGAATAATTGTGGTGCGATAATAGAAAACTAAAATATTTGACTAAATTCTGTTGATTGTACAATATATATATGGCGAGAATTAATAAAATTTATACTTTTACAAAAAAGCTATATCTTCATCTTTTTACACTTTTAATTTTTCGAATTTGTATCCCCTCCTCCTGTCAATTGTACAAGCTAAAAATTAGCATATGCATATACGAGCTAGGATACTCTTAAAAAGAAGAGAGATAAAGCGAGGAGGTGTTACGTGTTAGTTTGGAAGAGAACCGGAAAGTGAACTTCGTCAAACTTTTGGGAGCTAACTAGTACTTTACCACATCCAGCCTCCCACCATAAACTCTCCGACCTCCCCCACACCCAATCAAAACTCATCTCCTTCCCCGACCCAAACAAACAAAAAAAAATAATTAAAAAAAATCTCTCTCTTCGCTACCTGCCGTTCCCTCTCTTTCTCATTCGGCTATATGAACAGTTGGTAGGACCAGAAGATTCCATCCCATTCCATTCCAAATCACAATTCAATCACCGCATGGGAACGGAGATATCGGAGCCGTTGATCCCGCCGGCGACCGGCGACGGGAGCGGGAAGAAACCTCCGGCGACGGAGGAGGAGGAGGAGGTGCCGGAATGGAGGGAGCAGATAACGATGCGGGGACTGGGGGTGAGCGCGGTGCTGGGGACGCTGTTCTGCATAATAACGCACAAGCTGAACCTGACGGTGGGGACGATTCCGTCCCTGAATGTGGCGGCGGGGCTGCTAGGGTTCTTCCTCGTGAAGACGTGGACCACCTTCCTCCAACGCCTCGGCTTCTCCGCCAAGCCGTTTACCAAGCAGGAGAACACCGTCATCCAGACCTGCGTCGTCGCCTGCTACGGCCTCGCCTTCAGCGGTAACGCATTTGTAATTTATTTTCTTTTTTTAAGTTTATTTTCGAAACGAGGTCGCACCAAATTAAGCTAGAACAATCTCGTACTCATGTTTTTCCTGTTTCCATTTTTTGAGGCAAGTTCAAATTTCGGTATTGTAGAATATGTGAGGTAGAATTAGGATATTTTACGGCATTTGCTTAGGATTTATTTTTCTAATTCCTTAAATTCGAGTAGGAATAGAATTCCGTTTTCTTGACGAAATTAGTTCTAGACAATAGACACAACAACAGTCTTGACTTCAACTTCGCTTTAAAAATTGTTTTTCAAATCATTGACTTCAAAAAGGTTCGATTAAAACTTTTGGATTGTGTCACAGTGGAGGCAGAATGAAGGTTTTACGATGTTTTTTTTTTTCCTAATTCCTACAAATCATACCTTTTAAAAAAAGAGTAAGAATAGAATCCTGTTTTATAGCTCAAAAGTAGACCAACCACTCTGACTAAAACTTGGGTTTTTTCGTTTCTCAAAAGATTGACTTCTTAGACAGGTTCGGTTGAAACGGACGTCACTTTTTTTCTTCTCATTTCCTTGGCCCGAACAGAAAAAGAAAATTAGAAAAACTGAATCTCTGCCGTTTAGTTGAGAAGATTGAAGTTGTGGCACCCGAGTGATGAATCGGCATGGGCTGATGCAGGAGGGTTTGGCTCGTACTTGCTTGCAATGGACGAGAGAACGTATAAGCTGATTGGCACTGATTACCCTGGGAACCGGGCCGAGGATGTTAAGAACCCGGGGCTGTGGTGGATGATTGGCTTCTTGTTTGTTGTTAGCTTCCTGGGGCTGTTTAGTCTCACCCCACTTCGCAAGGTCGAGTGCTGGTCCTCCTTGATGATGTTGTGAAGTGGTAGTTTGAGGGTTTGGATTGACTAATTGGTCTTGACTTTGCAGGTGATGGTCATAGACTACAAACTAACTTATCCAAGTGGGACGGCTACTGCTATGTTGATCAACAGCTTCCACACAAATTCCGGAGCTGAGCTTGCAGGGTATGTAGCCCCGTCAAATGGAATTCATTGGAGTTCTTTTGTTTCCGTGGTGCTAATACAGAGGGGACAAACATGAACTCCAAGTGGTAGCATCTAATCTTTGTTTTTTTTCTTGACAGGAAGCAAGTAAAATGTCTGGGGAAGTACTTGAGCATAAGTTTGGTCTGGAGTTGCTTCAAGTGGTTCTTCAGTGGTATTGGAGACTCGTGTGGTTTCGATAACTTTCCCACCCTTGGTTTGGCACTATACAAGAACACGTAACTTACTTGACCTCTCCTTTTTTGTGCACTCTTCATTATTGTTGGTTTATGTGGCTGATTTTGCCATTTTTGCGAATATAATTCCTTTGGCACAGGTTTTATTTCGACTTCAGTCCTACGTATGTGGGATGTGGTCTTATCTGTCCTCACATAGTAAACTGCTCTGTTCTTCTGGGGGCAATAATCTCCTGGGGTTTTCTTTGGCCTATTATTGGCGGATACGCTGGGGACTGGTATCCAGCTGAACTTGGCAGCAACGATTTCAAGGGTCTTTACGGTTACAAGGTACTTCAAAATTTCACATTGTACCACTTTAAAGAGGAGAACTTGGTTTCTCTTGTATCCATCATAGAATCATGTATCACACTTATTCGATTTCTCGGATTCATGTGCTGTGTCTTCTTAAGTATATGTTTAGAACTGATATCCTAATCATGTCTCTGTAGAATTATTATTTAGGTAGTAGTAGATTGTGGGAACTGACTTCGTCACATTTCATAATATTTTCAGGTCTTTATAGCTATTGCCCTTATCCTTGGGGATGGATTGTACAACTTGATCAAGATAATTTGTGTGACCATCAAGGAAATTTGCAACAAAAGCTCCAAGCATACTAACCTTCCTATTTCCGAAGAGATCGCAGGTAAGATATCAGATACTGACCATCCCTTGTAGTGAAACAGTTTGTTTTGGTTGGCCTTTTTGGGGCTTGTAGTTTGGCCCAGTCTGAAATTCTTTTCCTATGAAAGAGTAATAATTGCTGGAATAATCAGCCTTGTCTCGAATGTGTTAAGATTTGCTCAAGGTAACTGCGGTTCCATTTTGATCTATATTAGGCTGTAGGTTGGTGATCTTGTTGATGATTTTAGGAAAGTCTCCCAGCCTTTAGATGAATTCTATCGTGTGCTTTCAACTGATTTGTTGAAGTGTTTGCTGCTGCAGGTGCAGAGACTTCGAAATTGCTGCTTGAGCAGAAAAGAGGAGACGAGGTGTTTTTGAGAGACAGAATTCCAACTTGGTTAGCGGCCTCTGGATATGTGGGACTGGCTGCTATATCAACAGCAACTATTCCTATCATATTTCCACCTTTAAGGTGGTACTTGGTTCTTGGATCATACATTCTTGCCCCTGCTCTTGCCTTCTGCAACTCATATGGGACCGGGCTAACTGACTGGAGTTTAGCATCAACCTACGGGAAGATTGGCCTTTTCTTCTTTGCTTCTATCGTAGGTACCGATGGTGGAGTTGTTGCAGGGCTAGGAGCGTGCGGTGTGATGATGTCCATTGTCTCTACAGCGGCCGATCTCATGCAAGATTTCAAGACAGGTTACCTCACTCTGTCATCAGCCAAATCAATGTTCGTGACCCAGTTAATAGGTACAGCAATGGGCTGTGTTGTTGCCCCTCTGACATTCTGGTTGTACTGGACTGCCTTTGATGTTGGAGACCCCAATGGCCCATACAAAGCTCCATACGCTGTCATATTCCGGGAAATGGCAATATTGGGTGTCGAGGGCTTCTCGGAGCTGCCAAAGCATTGCCTGGCCATGTGCTACGGATTCTTCATTGCCGCTCTTGTTATAAACCTCTTGCGAGATGTAACTCCCGAGAAGGTGTCGCAGTACATTCCAATCCCGATGGCGCTGGCTCTGCCGTTCTACATCGGAGCCTACTTTGCAATAGACATGTTCGTCGGGACGGTCATCCTGTTCATATGGGAGCGACGGGATCGGAAGAACGCAGAGGATTATGCAGGAGCAGTCGCGTCTGGGTTGATATGTGGCGACGGAATCTGGACAATCCCGTCGGCTCTTCTCGCCATTTTTAAGATCAATCCACCAATGTGCATGTCTTTCGGTCCTTCTTCTAGCTGAAGTCCTCTCCCCTTTCGAGTCCATGTTGTTATACCAACCAAATTTGCAACTGATGTTTCTCAAGTGCTCGTCTCCGTTGGATTTTGTACAGTCTGTTCTTTGGTCCCCACCGCACAGTACTTGCATGTTCTGTACTGTGGGATACCAGAAACAAACAAGGAGAGAATCATGTCTCGTGATTCCCCAATATTCGCAATTCGCTGTTTCAAACGTCTCTATTCTGAATTATTTTATAACATCTGCTATCTAGATAGTCGAACATCGACTAATTAGATTCAAATCGAATGAGATCTTGACAAAAAAATTTCAACAAATATTTAATACTAGTGCATTCTCAAAAATTTTAAAAACCAAACTTTTTGTTTTTCTTTTGAGAACCCAAGTTAGAATAATGTGTGGGTTGTTGGCGTACTGTCGTTTCCAACAGTCAAAAAAGGTTGCTCCGACAGTGGTAGGCCCAAGTCGCTATTCTCTGGATACACTACACCAAGAAAGTCGTTAACTAAAAAAAAAGTCAAAACCCAAACCCAGAAAGAAGAAAAAGAAAAGATGCCCGAGTTGGAGGGGGAATCATCATCAGAGCCGTTGCTGGTGGAAGAGGGTGGGCCCCAGATCACGATCAGAGGGGTGGCAGCGAGCCTGGTGCTGGGGACGCTCTTCTGCGTCATCACCCACAAGCTCAACCTCACCGTCGGCGTCCTCCCTTCCCTAAACGTGGCCGCGGGGCTCATGGGGTTCTTCTTCCTCAAGTCATGGACCGGGTTCCTGTCCCGGCTCGGCTTCGTCGCCGCGCCCTTCACCAAGCAGGAGAACACCGTCGTTCAGACCTGCGTCGTCGCTTGCTACGGCTTAGCTTTTAGCGGTTTGTAGCTATCCATCTTAAGTCGCGCACTGTCGGGTCCTATAACCCGAAACTTTCTTTAACTGAATGGTTACCGTTCTCCAGGGGGCTTTGGATCGTACCTGCTGGCAATGGACGAGAGGAGCTACCGGTTGGTCGGACCGGAGTACCCGGGGAACCGGGCCGATGATGTTAAGAACCCCGGGTTGGGGTGGATCATCGGCTTCCTGTTCGTTGTTAGCTTCCTCGGCCTCTTTTGCATCCTCCCTCTTCGGAAGGTCTGTTCTTATCATCCCCGTTTGACATGTAAAGTTCATACTTTGACACAGTGTCGGGAGCGTGTTGAGATCACCACATTCTAATTCTATTGTTACGAGCTGTGAGGCTGTTGCAACGGGATTCTGCATACTACATTGCGTAGTTTCCGGCATGTGGTTACCGTTTTTCTTGTTGTTTTCTTCTTTCTCACAATGCTTACATTTTAGATTATGGTGGTGGACTATAGGCTTACATATCCCAGCGGGACAGCTACTGGAATGCTGATCAATAGCTTCCACACAAACACAGGAGCTGAGCTCGCGGGGTGAGTATATCTGTCCCGTGTCAATCGGTGGGATACCTTTTCTTTCCGAATCTTTGCTTAGTTGTTGCTCAGTCTTCTCGCAGGAAGCAAGTCAGGTGCCTCGGGAAGTACTTGAGCATGAGCTTTGCTTGGAGCTGCTTTAAATGGTTCTTTAGTGGCATCGGAGATGCATGCGGATTTGATCATCTTCCCAGTCTTGGTCTGACTTTATTCAGAAACACGTGAGCATTTTCCCTTCGATGGCTAGGGGACCGAGTTTTTGATCTTGGTTCATCCTTTTGTTTATTTTTTTATATCAATCAAATCTGGTTGGCTTACAAGTGTAATGACTGTCATTTAGCAAGAACTTCGTTTTCATGCTTGATGGCTTCCAAAAGCAATTAACTTGGTTTACAGGTTTTATTTTGACTTCAATGCAACATATGTTGGCTGTGGTCTAATCTGTCCTCGCATAGTCACTTGCTCTCTTCTTCTAGGCGCAATCATCTCCTGGGGCTTCCTCTGGCCCTTCATTTCCCGACAAGCCGGGGACTGGTATCCAGCTAACCTGGACAGAAATGATTTCAAGGGTCTTTCTGGATACAGGGTAATGCTAAAACAACCTCTGCGTTATGTTTTCGCAAAATACTTGCTCCTGGAATTAGCTTCTGTTTCAGTAATTCTAGCTTTGCTAACCACGTTATTAATTTAAGTGGAAGATAATTATATCTAGTGTCACATTCATCTCAAAGTTAATTATGTCTTGTTGCTTCGTTATTGTCTTTTTTATTGCTTTTGGATGATCTTTTCAGGTCTTTATAGCTATTTCGCTTGTCCTTGGAGATGGTCTGTACAATTTGATTAAGATAATTATCATGACCAACAGGGATATGTGCAACAGAAGAATCAGCAAGCACAAAGAACTTCCTATTCCCAGCGAGTTTCAAGGTTAAATATATTTCGATTGCCAGCAACTTTAGTCATCATTTTGCGTTTTTCATGGTTGTCAAGTTTGACGAGTAAACAACAGTATCAACCGGCGCTTGTGTTAACTAAGAGTTAGTGATGTAAATATCAGCTTAATTTGACGTCTAGTGACTTTCGGGACTGCTACTGATGCGAGCATTGCTCTTGATGCCAAGAAGTACTAAATGTAGTTGTCATTCACCTTCTGGATGCATTCAACCCACCTTCAGTTTAGTCCTTTGTCCGAAGGAACTTAGTCGGAACAGCATTATTGATTAAATCTAACTGCGTCTAGCAGATGATGGAACTTCTGATGTGCTGGTAGAGCAGACGAAAAGAGACCTGGCCTTCTTGAAAGACAATATACCTACCTGGCTTGCAGCTACTGGATATCTGTCGCTGGCTGCCATTTCTACAGTAGTTATTCCGTTCATATTCCCGGCCTTAAAGTGGTACCTGGTTCTTGCCTCGTATACTTTCGCCCCTGTCCTTGCCTTCTGCAACTCATACGGAACTGGACTAACAGACTGCAGCTTGGTGACGACCTATGGAAAGATTGGTCTATTCATAATCGCTTCATTAGTTGGAACTGACGGAGGAGTAGTTGCCGGCTTAGCAGCAAGTGGGCTAATGATGACCATCGTCTCTACAGCTGCTGATCTCATGCAGGATTTCAAGACAGGTTACCTTACTTTATCATCATCGAGAGCAATGTTCCTGAGCCAGGTGCTAGGAACAGCATTGGGTTGTGTCATCGCCCCTCTCACATTCTGGTTATATTGGACTGCTTTCGATATAGGCGCACCAGATGGTCCATACAAAGCTCCTTATGCTGTTATATTCAGGCAAATGGCCATCTTAGGAGTTCAGGGGTTCTCGGAGCTGCCAAGACATTGCCTCGGCATGTGCTATGGTTCCTTCACAGCTGCTTTGGTTCTAAATCTCTTGAGAGATGCGACTCCCGAGAAGGTGTCCAAGCTAATCCCGATACCGATGGCCATGGCGGTACCATTCTACATCGGAGCCTACTTCGCCATAGACATGTTTGTTGGATCCGTTATATTGTACGCGTGGGAGCGGATAAACCGGAAGGATGCAGAGGACTATTCTGCTGCAGTTGCTTCAGGTCTGATATGCGGTGACGGAATTTGGACAATACCATCAGCAATCCTCTCTGTTCTGAGAGTGAATCCTCCCATCTGCATGTCCTTCGGCCCTTCTCTCAGTAGCTGAGATCAGGAGAGCACTCTTTGAGCAGTTCTATTAGGTAATGTTTCTAATTATTGGAGGCTGTTGGGACTTGAAAACACTTTTCAAAAATTGGGACCCTGGGCCCTTTTGATGTGGGCCCAATAACCCTACAAACTGGGCTTCTAGTTTTGTTGTTTATATGTACTACTTCAAACTACTAAACCAAAGAACTCTGATTCTCAGCATCTATTTTTTTGCACATCAAGCACGTGGAGGGGATTGCGACCCGAAAATTTTACAATGATTTCTCCACAAGTATAACTTGGGTATTCAGTGATTTGAATACTGCTATTTGGTATACTAGGACCACTATAAAATTACTCGACTCTGACACGTTAGTTAACATCTTGGACCATATGAGATCCAATTGCAAAAAAAAATGGTTCGTTATTCCTGGCTGGCCCTAAACCAACCATCTATTGTCTTATCTGCAAACTCAAATATCTGCGATTTCTCCACGCTTCACTCTCATCTCATCTTTGAGTTTGATTCATGAAGAATTTACAATGATGGATAATCATAAAACATGCATGTTAAACTACATATCTTCGCTTATAAGCTATTTCTCGAACCTTGACCCCAGTGATTGACCCCTGGAACCATGTCTATTTATAATATACCTAGTGCCGTTAAACTAAATATTCTTTTGGTAAAATTATCGGTCGTTGGATCAACATTGTTTCAGTTTAGTAGCTAGGAGCGCACAAAATTATTGCAGAGAGTGACATTTTCAACCCGTATCCGAAGGTGCTGTAGCTCTCGAATTAATGATGGTCCACCAACTTTCAATTTCCGAAAATGCAAACGCATGTTCTTGGTTACTGGATTTAGAAAAAAAAATATCAATCCTAAATACAAGATGTAATTCAAAATATTATGTCAAACTATAACATTATATATGGTTACTTATTAAACACACAGAATGAATAAATTGAAAGGCAGCTGAAAAAGGTAATAGAAGCTAATGGGCGTAGGTGTGACACAAGGATGTGGTGGTGAGGTATAGATCTTATCAAAAGGGGAGTTGGAGATTCTGGCTTTATTGGAAGCTCAGCAATTGGCTGGCGTGGCTCTTATTAATTGATAGTGGTGTGGAGCTAATTGACATTTGACACTTCTCTTTCTCCCGTTTCATTCCTCCTCATCCCTATACCAATTCATTCTTTGGTTTTATTTTTTTTACACCACCTGGTATCATGTACAATATCGATTAATGTAGATTTAAATTGTTAAAATTTTAAAATATATCAACATTCTCTCAACATATATTTAACATAGAGGTGCGATCCTAATTATTCGAATTTGATATTTAGTCAAATTACAAGAACTCCTTTTTTTTAGAACAACTCCCTTTAGGTTCTGCGCTGGTTGGTTTATTGTGTGGTTGGATAAGGAATCGACAACCAACAAAAACTTAGAGCAAGGATCATATAGAATTCAATTTAATGTAAATACATCAATCTTAAATATTTGTTAAAAAATATACAATCGTTCAAAATTATTATTCAATTCAAATTTCAATTAATCCGGTTAATAAATCCCGATCTGATAATTTCAACCAAAAATCCGACATTGGTTTTTTTTTTCCTTGCATGGATACATCCATCAGCTTCCCAGTTGTTAGCTGGGAATTGCAGCTCGCCTGCCTCGTTTTCTGAAGGACGTCCTTTCTTAATCAATTTAATGCGAGAGTACTAATATAATACTATTCCTTTTTCTGGGAAGGGTAAAAAAAGATACTTTTACATTTTTGGGGTGAATTCGCTGGCTTCGAGACAGCCGACAACCCATTCATGGAAACCCTCCTGTAAATGGTGAAATTTCTTTGTGAAGAGGGGAAACGGTGAAATCCCAGTATTTTTGGAAAAATTGGCGTTTGAAAACTAGCTCCACCAAAAAAAATTATGTAGGAGTGTTGTTCTAATTTAACTAAGAAATATTGAATTTGATAATTTGAAAATGTGTTTGTGTTAAATTCATTTTTTTTAGAAACTAATGTTAAATATTGTGAGAGCTTTGATAATTTTTAAAGATTTCATCCGATTCGAATGTAGATTAATAAGAGATAATAGTCTTCCGATAATAAGTGAGAAATACCGACCGGAATACCAAACGATATATGATCAGGACGTGCACCATTTAAGCGCAAAGACTATATATATATTTGGAGTAAAAAGTGAGAACATATTCTATTTTAATTATATGGTATCGAGTTTTACTCATCATGAATGTAACAGTATTAAATATTTGTTAATAATATTTTATTATTTTTTAAAAAATCATATTCTACTCAAACGTAAACTAATCGGTTCACTTTAGATAGTATACGGTGTAAAAAACGTTACGTTAATGATGCGGATTGAAACTTGAGAGTGAAGCTTTGCCGTTGCCACTCATAGAAAGTGATAGGAGATGAATGCTTGAATTTGAATGATTATGACACATAGACAAGCTTATCTTCTTTATTGAAATTTAAGAATTTATTATTGAAAAGAAAGTTCTTTTTTCCCCACTTAAGATTTGAAATTGGTACATATTGGCAATGACATTTCAGCCGCTAGCTTTGAAAGAGGGACATCTCTTGTCTCCATTATGGGATGCACACATGACATGCAATTCAATCACCAACACACAAATACCATTTTTTCTCCATTATTATCTTCACCCATCAAAAAAATATATCTATATGTCTTGTCCTTGTCAAAGTAATATTTAATTCCTGACCCAAAAAAAAGTAGTACTTAATTGCCAATAATTTTCGAAAAAAATCAGAGAGGAAATAAATTAAAGAAAAACTAAATTTTAACAATTGAATATGTACACATTATTCTCTGTGATCTCCGGTGTTTCTTTTTAGTAAATTAGTATATTAAAAAAATCATACGCAATTACAAAGTCGCATTAGCAGTTACCAAAGGTGTAACGTCCCGTGATTCGACCGTCTGTCTCTACAGATCAACATGGGTCTTTTTCAGCACGTTTTGTCCTCACTCACACGCATCCCAAAAATTTTCCAGGAGGTCACCCATCCTAATCTTACTCCCGGCTAAACGCGTTAGGTGCATCTTGTTGATATAGATTGTACCGATCAAATCACTTAAGCATTTCAGACAGTACAAATCATTTACGAGGTATCACATTCACTCCTCCTTAAATACGCCACATCTTCGTCGCGCCAGAATCAGACAATCCCAGAATTTCTCGTATTCCGGTACGTTCGATCTCCGAACCACACCGTAATAGCCGAGGTTTTTGCTCTGATACCAAATGTAACACCTCATGATTTGACCGACTGTCTCCACAGGCCAACACGGGTCTTTCCAGCATGTTTTATCCTCACTCACACGCATCCCGAAAACTTTCCAAGAGGTCACCCATCCTAATCCTACTCCTGGCTAAACGCGTTTAACTTTAGAGTTCTCTCAGGATGTGTGCCAGAAAAGAAAGTGCACTTTGTTAATGTGGGTAATACCAATCAAATCACTTAAGCATTTCAGACAGTACAAATCATTTACGGGATATCACAAAAAGTTACAGGGAGCACCCATCAGAAAGTTGTACATGTAAAAAAAATATCTGCAGCTAAACATAAGCGGTGCATCAATAGAATACAAAACAGGCTTCCAGAATTTTAGAAGCCTCATATTAACACCGATAGGCAAGCCAAGGTATTTCAGAGACAGGTTGCCAACTTACAACCCCAAATATCTTTGAAGTTATTCAGACAGGGGTCAGCCATATTAATTCCGAACATAGCAGCTAATTCTCAAGCCTGAGACGAGGCCAAAGATGGTTACTATGTGATGTAGATTTGTGATGCTACTTTGACAATTTGAAGAGAGAAGCAGAGTATTGTTAGCGTATTGTAGCAAGTTGTGAGCTCTAGTATTGTTCTAGCTTAACAAGATTTTAATTTTTAATTTTTAAAAGTATACCAATATTAAATAGTTGTTAAAGAGATTTTTCAACCTTTCAAACTTCTCAACTGAGAGACTGACTGAATATCTACTGATATAAAACAAATTAGTTAATACATAGGGCTAATTAAAGTCACGGTCTTAATCATGAAAACCCCCTCGTCATGGGAGTGATTTCCGCGATCGCAATGACTTCAATTACTAACGACAGCTCCCAAACGCAACTTCAAAATCTCAACACAACTTTAACTTTATATATCTAGCCAATTATCCTTAAATTTAAGAAAGAATTTTGCAATCAACAAGAAGACACCTTGTTCTAACTAGACCATGTCTGAGATTTGAGTTATTAAAAACGTAATAATATTGAATACTTATTGGAAATACTTTATCATCTTTTAAATATATCACTATTGAGTAAATCCGTATACTAGATGGTATGAAAAAAATTGACCCCACATTTTCTTCTTTTTATTGCTCTTCGTAGTTAAATATATAAAATATCACCAATCAAAAAAGTATACCAAGTACCACTTATGCATATTAGTATATACCACCACCAAATTAATCCAAACTCTCGCCATTTCCTCGTTACTTTCAGACTTTATTGACGTCTCGTTAAGATTAGCTGTTAAAAAGAGACATTATAGACGCCATCATGTAGCTAACAACTTTAGATTATGAGGAAAAAATGTTGCTATCTTAAACAGTTCCACCCAACCGGATTTTTATTTGTCGTGTTTGAAATTTTGATATAAATAGTCGAATAACGGCGGATTATATTTAAGTGATTATCTTTAAATTTATTTACCACTTATTTAGTTATTTTTTAGTATTACTTACATGTTAATATTTTTTATCGTTATATACTTATTATTAATACTAAATAAACTCTAGAGAATGGCATACCAATCAAACTGGCAAACTCGCAATATCTAAATAAAAATATCTTCTTCTTCTCTCCTCTCTGGTTCTCTTGGTGTAGCTTTCTTTTTCTCCACCTTTATCCCTCTTTTATTCTCCTCTTCCTGTCTTCCTCTTCTTCCTACGATTTTTTCTTTTTATCTTCCTTTTTCTTTTTATCTTTTTTTTCAGATCTGGTGGTTTGGCCTCTCACTGCGTCTCATTAGCCGGAAGTCCTCGTGTCGTATTTCACCGTTTTGCCTCTCGCTCACCATTTTCCGTTTGCCGCTTCCCCGGGAGTTGGTCGACCTCGACCCCCCCCCCTGGCTGTCCTCGCTTTTTATTGCTTTTCTATTTTTTTTATGCGTCTCTACCTGCAAGAGTTTGTTATGCGCCATTTAATGTTGTTTATTGATATTTTGTTCAGTTTTTGCTTGTCGATTTAGCTCCCGAGCCACATTTTTTTGGTCTCTTCGGGTTTAGCCTTATTTTTGTCTGCTTATATTTTTGCTTGGATCGACCTATGCTCGATCTGAGATCTGTTCAGATCTCAAAACCTTTCCTATTCGTGCAGGTGGATAAACTTGTCTCGGTTGGATTCGTCCGACGTTGACTCTCATTTGCGTGTATCTCGTATGCATTCAAATGTCTATGAGGTTGTGTCTATGATGCGATATTGTGGTTATTAGCCGTTGTTTGTCTCGGCAGCTTTAGCTTTAGATGATCCGCTCTCGTAGCCTTTCGTTCGCCTTTTGTCCTCACCCATGCCTCTATGTCTCCTTTCGAATTGGTTTCGTATCCTGTTAAGTTTTAGTTTGTATATTATCTATGTATTATTTTTTTCGTATTATAACATGTTTGTTATAATATAAGTTTCGTATCACCTTAAAAAAAATCAAACGTGGCATCCAAATCAAATATATTCTCAAGACATTTTGAGTGGTGGTGGGTTTAACCTCTCCCGCTGTCTTTTGACATGATTGCACATAATTTGGAAAAGCGGTGCCTTGGAAAGTACTCCACATAACTAATGCCAACTTATTTTTTCTGATATTGAGTCTCTTTCCTGGTTATGATAGCGTAAATCCTTCTGCGGTTGATTCTTATTCTAAAAAATATGTAATAGAGAGCAACCGACACCAAATTGGTAGCTGTCAGGTTTAAATGCCGTAGAATTTTTTTTAAGGAACAAAATGCCGTAGAATATCATATGAATAAGTCTGAATAACCAGCTTGCGACATCCGAGAACTTATTTTTTGGCCAACTACGAACGGGTGAGCATGGGATATAATTATGCCTTATCCTCTTCCCCAATACCTCATGCAAGGTATTAGATTTGGGAGCGACGATGAGTGTCAAATGTGTGCTCAACCAGAAGATTCCAGGCGTAATTTGCGTTCAAGGATACGAAAGGTGACAAAAATTTTCAAATAAATATTGAATATTGTTGCATTCATAAAAATTCAAATTTGAAAACTGATTAAGTTGATAAAATATTCTTACCCATTGATTTAAGTACTAGTATATTAAGTTTAAAATATTGGAGTTTCTACGTAATTATTTTATTATTTTTTTATATGCAATTCCAAGAAGTGTCGGTTGGTAGCTGCAACAAATTCTCCACCATCTGCGCCGTTTACATCTGCCACGACTGCCTCCTTTCTGCTCCTCGACATCTGTGCTTCTTTTTTTCAATGAAACGAAGGGTGATGGCCAATAACTGGCATTAATTTACGACCCTCCATTAAATTTGGGTGCTTTCCTTTTTTAGGTGATTCGAAGCCTAATTTAAGTTATTAAATAGCATGAATCTGATTTTTTACTAAAGAAATTGGGTTTCGAATTTGGAGTTCATATTGTGTTCACACCCCTGTAAGAATGTTGTGATCATGTCTACCATAATATGATAATAACAATAATACAAAAACGTGTGCAACATTTTCTGAAATGGGTAAAACGAGTTTTTGTCTCAAATTCTGAAGATCGGTAGCAATTTTCGGGACTTGGGAGAGCACTTTGATATTCAGAATTAACATGTAGGATTTTGTATTAAAGGATAAATGTTTTGAATAATATTTTTTTTGCTATTCATAAATTTAGATTCAAAATATTTTTTATAAATTAAAATATCACAACCGACAATAATTCTAACTTTTCTTTCTTCGATTAAGGAGATTGCCAATTAAAGATGTGTGGGGCAGTCATCCAATCCAAGGACTAACTGACGCGCCACTAAAATACTAGCTTTTTTTAGAAAACTAAAATACTAGATTCGTACAACAAAAACTTAAGTCAATTTGTGAGATAGTTATTTTAACTTAAATCGTTTTTGAGTTCGAATTGTTGAGAATGTAATAGTGTTGAATACTCATTTGAAAATTTTTGTCATTTTTTAAAGATTTCATCTAATTCAAATCTATATTAATTTACCAAAAAATTCATATGTCAGATCGTATTAAAAAAATACTAGCTTCTGTGTATATGTGTACTACCACCTTCGTGGCAACACAAGGGCAGCCAAAACCCAAAAAAAAATTCTAATTTATAATGCATCCAACGCTATTTTGTCCAATAATTTATTAATTAGAGTCTTTAGTACCTGGCAGATCCGTTATTTTATTTTGTGCCTTGAATTGTTTACATTTTTTATTAAAATCTAATTGATAGTGGGCCTGGAGTGGGTTCTAAGCAAACCCATTTATTGAAGGGCGTCCATGTGGCAGCATCTCGAGCCTCCATCCCGGTATTTCACGAATGGATTCCCTTGCAAGAGACGAGATGGCGTGATTTGATAATTTTTTTGGTCAAGCCAAGACGCCGGTATATTCTAAATTAATTAGAAGTTTCAAGTTTGACTAGTTTAGTTAGATTTTTTAAGGGAGTTTGGTTAGAATTTTTTTTATAGAAATTAGTTTAGTTAGATTTCAATAGAGAGAACTTTGATGCTTTATAGGATCTGTCCCAACTCTGTAATGTTTAACGATTATTGAATCTAGATTAGTTATGAACGGGGTAATTTCCAGTTTCAAATACCAAATTTTTCATCGATTCACTATACTGAGTAGCCGTAAAATAATAATGGACTTGAAAAGACAGAGAAGAGAAGAGAGTCCCTGGTATTTGGGGAGTTGTCGATTTCATATCGAAATAGAAAATGTTGAATTCCAATCATGGCAGTAAATGTGGAAAAGGAAAATGGGTAAAATCACCGAAAACCTGTCGGGGTAAAATAGAAGTGAAAGGGTGAAATAAAATGGATAGGAAGAAGTATCCGTAGAACCAGAAAATACAAAGTAAATAAACCATAGAAAGAGAAAAAAAAAGACATAACAGGATACAAGATATCTGTAGTGTACGATCCCATCATAAACAAAGTGGTGAGGTTGATTATATATTAACATTGGATTACGTCAAAGATACATCTTTATGTTAACGAGTACTGTGTTATATAAGATATACACGGTTGAAAAATAAAGTCGAAGAAATCCAATCAAGATAAAATTAGTCACGGAAGAATCCGTTGCATACTTGCATCGGTCTTGTGCCATTTGCTTTAATCTTTTTTGAGGGATTGAAGGGTGTCATCATGTGGCTGTCCAAAATGGTGAAAAAAGGGGAGGACGAAAGAGAGACGAGTGACTTCCTTCTACTAGCTCTTTTACGCACGGTACAGACCCCAGTGAGAAAGAACGAGGAAAAGGGAGGAAAAAAACAGGAAAAGGGGAAGCAGAGAAAAAGAGCAGAACGGGGTAACAGACTTTTTATGACTATTGATTGGGGTGAGGACTTTTTTAATTCAAAGTTGAATTAATCGGTTTTATAAATATATTGATATAATATAGTTTTGGAAAAATAAAACTCTATTGAACTAGAAAAATAGAGATTTATCATATTTTTGTTTTCGAATTCACATCTACACCGAAATTTAATTGGTCGTGTCAAATTAATATCAGAATAACTAACAGACTCCAAAGAAAAAGAATTGATAATTGAACGGGAGAGGACACTTGGGAGGATTTCAATGATCAAATGGAATTATTGGGGCACGGATTAGTCCCCACTACTGAAATGGATCAAAGGGAGTAAAAGGATAATTTGGACAATAAAATTATATTCAGGGATAATATTGGAATTTAGCACAAGCAAAAGAGAGAGGAATAATTAATTAGTTTCCCTAAATCCAAAATCATACTATTGGTTGATTCTTCACATTCCTCTTCCTTTCAAAATTCAAAATTATCCACTTAAGAAAATTTATGGTCTTCAAAATACGAATTTTGGATAGTACTCTGGGTCAACAAGTCTAATCGGACGGACCACCGGTCGGACCCGACTTTTTAATTTGAATATAACCAATAGGAATATTAGACCGGATCGGACCAGATATGTATTTTTTATTAAAAAATCTGGGTGAACCACCTCTGGTTGGTCAGATTTTTGGTCTGACCATTTTATCCGACCAAATTTAGTTTGGTTCGCAAGGTAACCATTTTTTGGTCAAAATACGGTATGCATTTACACCCGTATCCTGGTCCGACCGGTCGGACGGTATATTTTAAAATTCGGAGGACGACGACACAAAAACCAATATAACTATATATGAAAACCACTATCGCTACACATGTAAACCAATATCACTACATGCGAAAACTAATATCCCAACATTCGAAAATTGATATCGCTACACATGCAAACTAATATCGCTACATACGAAAACCAATATCACTATATACGCAAACCAATATCACTACATACGAAAACCAATATCCGAAAACCAATATCCCAACATCCGAAAACCAATATACGAAAATCAATATCCGAAAACCAATATATGAAAACTAATATATACGAAAACCAATATCAATACATACGAAAACCAATGTCCCAACATATGAAAACCAATATCCCAACATCCGAAAACCAATATCCCAACATACAAAAACCAATATCCCAACATCCGAAAATCAATATCCAAAAACTAATATCAGTAAACATGCTATAACCACTATAAGTAAACGTGCGAACCAATATCATTAAATATGAAAACCAATATCATTATATTTGCAAACCAGTATCATTAAATATGAAAACCAATGTCATTACAACTGAAAACCAGTATTACTACATCCGAAAACTACTATCATTACATTCGAAAATCAGTATGAGTATACAAATATACCAATACAAAAAATACTATTGTACAAATACAAAAATATCATGGTGGTAAACATGATGTTCATGGCGTAGACGGAGCCGAAGAGGTAGTAAAAGAGGCCGTCGGTGGTGGTGTCGAGAATGTTGGTGCGGTTTAGCCGGCCAGGTCATCCCATTTCGCCGGGCCGAGGCTAGATCCAACGCGTAACCGCTCTTGACCATGAGTTATACTAGTGAACTTCACAGGAATTTAAAAGGACAAAAAAATCTAAAACGAAACAGAGAGAGAGAGAGAGAGAGAGAGCGTTATAAACGTACACGTGTACGGATAAACGGAGTGATCGGCAGTTTCACTCCGGCGGCAAAGCTTCTTCTCCCGGTCTCTTCTTTTTCTCCGGCGAGGGAAATGGGATGAGAGAGAGAGAGAGAGAGAGAGAGAGAGAGTGACCAGGAAAGAGAGGGGAAGAGGAAGAGAATATATGGTCAAAAAGTAAAATTAATGTGGAATTAATGTGGGCGGCAGAATTAATATGGGCGGCAGAATAAATGTGGGTGGAATCTTAGTTGGCACTTTTTGGGATATATGGTCAAAAATACCCTTCGTGTGATATTGACCATCAGATCAAATTTTTTAATTAAAAAAATAGATACAAGGGCTCTGAATGAGTCCCTTCCGTAGGGACAATTTTTTAATAGTCCATACTCAATCCAAAACCGAATTATTGAGGGGTTGCCCAAAACAGTGAGAGCCAAAAATTCCCATCAAAGTTCAGATTTTTTCCCTCTGGGTCTCCTCCTCTTTCCTTTTCCATCAACATCTTTTATCTTTAGCCCCATTATTATTATTATTAGTAGAAAAATATAAAAATAATATTAAGTAATGGATCCCAAGGGCTCGACCCCAGAAAACCCACCACATGAAATCCCCACCTTGATCCTGACCCACCAGCCCCAATCCCATAGCCGCCGCCACCACCACCACCTTAACCACTCAACCACCAACATGGGAGACAACAACAACAACAAGCAGCCTTCCTCCTTAGCCCAAGTCAAAGACTTTCAGATAGTTTTGTCGGAAGCCGACAAGGAACAAGAACACCAGAAGACGACGACAACGAAGCAGCAGCAGCAGCTTCAGCTGGGGCCGAAGCGGAGCTCGAACAAGGACAGGCACACCAAAGTTGAGGGCCGGGGGCGGCGGATTCGGATGCCCGCCCTCTGCGCCGCTAGGATTTTCCAGCTCACCCGCGAGCTCGGCCACAAGTCCGACGGCGAGACCATCCAGTGGCTCCTCCACCACGCCGAGCCCTCCATCATCGCCGCCACCGGGACGGGTACCATCCCGGCAACCGCCCTGGCCACCGCCGGCGCCGCTCCGGCCTCCTCCCAGGGGGTTTCTTTGGCTGCGGGGATTCAAAAGGCTGAGTCCTTGGGGGGACCCAGTAGTAGACCCGGGTGGGTCCAGCATGTGGGGCCCTCCGGGATGTGGCCCCACCATGTTGGCGCCTTTGGGGCCAACTTGGGTGGTGGTGGTGGTGGGTTTGACCTGCCTGGGGCCAGTTTGGGTCAAATGATGAGCTTTGCTTCCATATTGGGTGGTGGGGTGGGGGGTGGTGGGGCCCAGCAGATTCCTGGGTTGGAGCTTGGGCTGTCTCAGGATGGGCAGCATATTGGGGTGCTGAACCATCAGGCTTTGAGCCAGATTTATCAGCAGATGGGTCAGGGTAGAATGGTAAATCATCATCAGAATCAGCATCATCATCATCATCCTTCCAAGGATGATTCACAAGAGTCTGGACAGTAGTAGGTTGGCTTAGCTTTATATTGGATAGGCAAATTTGTTGATGTTGAGAGGGGTTTGTGTTGTATAACTGGTAAAGATGTTGGAGTGCAGGAAAAGGAAAAAAAAAAGAGAAAATGAAATATAGACAAGGATTTTATAGGGAGTGGAACTGGGTTTGTATTGGTTTGTGTTTTCTCCAGGCTTCAACCCTCTTGAGCCTGCATATAGAGGTTAGTTAGTTTCTGGTTGTTTTGGTGATTGCTGGATGAAGTTTATTGGCACATATATGATCTTGACTTGTTAACTCTTGTGATTTTAGTTTTATTCTGCTTTTTGTGTGCAGGTGGGATTTTGCACAGGGTAAAGGCTATGTGTTTTGGATTAACTTCTTATATATATATGAAGTGTGACGATCATATTGTAAGGTGATTTTGAAAGAAAAATAATTCTTCTTTTTGTGCTTCAATGTTCTGGATGAAGTTGTGATTGATTGGTTTGTGAGATCAAGCATAGAGTTGCATGACCAAGTTTCTTATACTTCGTCTCCGAGACTAGCGGGCTTCCGATTTTTCTGAAGATGAGAATATATATGTTGGGAACGCATATGTTTTTTGTATTTTGCTGATCTTCTACGTTCATTGCAAGGTTGTTTGTTTGCACGACATGTTGTTTTTGTCACTGCACAAATACCTATTACTGGCTTCAGTTTGCTGCTTCATTATTCAACATTCATTATACTGTAAGAATACTCTGTACTTGGAATGGCTTAGATTGAGGCTCAATTCTCCCGGAATTGATCCAGATGCTTGTTAAGGCTCGGTATAGGCTTCTCTGATATCGGAATTGGATTTCATGTCTGAAGCCATCAAAATCTTAGGACGAATATAGTCCAGCTACTCGGAATTGCCTTTCCTGGAGTATGCTTCTAAGCAGACTTTAGCCTGACATCTCCTAGTTGACACAATAGACATTTCGGTGTGCTCGACTAAATAAGGTACTTGAAACTTTTTGGTTTCATCAATTTATTACAATAGCAAGCATGATATGTAGTTCTGTACTCGTCAACTGCTGCATATCCATTTTGATAGTTAATCCATTTTGAAGAAGTGACAGAGGAGAGCTAATCTTCTCCAATGTAGCAAATCACATGGGCCTCCTCTGGCTAACTATTTGCGCAATGATGGAGAACTTAATGGTATTGCATAATAGTTCTGTGGTACCGGAATTTGCTTTCAATCTTCCAGTCTATGAATCAGATATCTGCGTTCGAGCAGTTACCTCGTGCGTGCCCGCTTTTCTCGCTTCCGTTGATGTGACACAATCATTTTTGTGGAAGCAGCTCAACATGTTGAAATAAATACACTCTTCGTGCTCGATTGAACTTAAACCAGTGGCAGATTGTATGCATATGTCAGCTATCTTCTTTCTTTCTGTTTCCCTTGATCCAATGCTCTTTGTTTCCTGGACTACGTGGTGTTACTGCTGGATGGTTTTGTGTTATGCGAGGAGCTGATAATTATGGCCCAATTCTGTTCATGGCTGACTTGATCCGTTGACTCAATTCCTGTGTAATAGTTGCGAAATCTCTCCACTGGTCGATGTGCTATATCTTATGGTTGACTAGGATTGCAGCATTTGGAGTATCCTTCATGTGCTTATTCAACGAGTTTGACTTGGGCGAAATTCTGCACTTTCTTATTTATAGCCGAAATCATGTGGCATCTTTTAGGCCGATTAATTTATACCGATTAATTTATAGGAGTGGAATCATTAAAACCCAAAACAGTTGGCTTCAGGCCCATTAAAGGCCAGTTAAAAGCCCATACGTGTGGGACCTTCGGGCACATAATAAGGTCCGTTAGAAGCCCATACAGTTGGACCTTCGGGTCCATATAAAGGTCCGTTAAAGGCCCATACATTGGGACCTTCACGCCCATATAAGGCCCGTAACCAAACCAAATCTTTTGGGCCTGAAGGCCCATAAATGTTCCTTCCTATCAAAAGTTAATCGGTTGGGCCTTTGACACTTGCGAGGCAGACTAATTTGGGCTTTGTTTCTGGCCACTGCCAAAACATGGGACCGGATTTGGTCCTGGAGGCCAAATCCAGCACGGTGCTGGAGGATTTTTATTGAAGGACACGCGGGGACTATTTTGCAAAAATGCAAAAATACGGGGGTGCAAAATAAAAAAAGCCCACAACCATTGAATCATAACTGGGTAAACTATTGAATCGTAACTGAGTAAACCATTGAATCGTAACTGAGTAAACCATTGAATCGTAACTGGGTAACTGGGACGGACCCCGATTTATCCGGGACGGGAAAAAACGGACCATTGAATCATGACTAGGTAGACCATTGAATCATAATTAAGTGGACCATTGAATCATAACTAAATCAATCATTGAATCGTCCAGGACGGTCATGGTTGGATTTGGCCTTCCAGGACCAAATCCGCTCCCCCAAAATATACGGGTCCTGACATGGGCCTCTAAGCCCAATGAATTGGTCTTTTATACGGGCCTTAGTTTTTTGGGCTTTACATGGATCCATATGTAGGGTAGGGGCACTTTAGGGGCCAGGAGCCAATCCATCACTTTGATTTTGAGTGAGATCTAAAATACCACTTACTACTACTAGGGCCTAGGAATGGGATATCAAAACACATTTTGGAGAGCATTTTGGAATCAAAATAATCAGCAGATACACAAAATTGCAATTTCCAAAACATGGCTGACAAGATTTTTCACCATTTGTAGATTCTGAATTTCATGTGTTCTGGTTCTGAAAGCCTCCACTGTTGGGTATGGAGCCTGAATACGAGTGAAGTATTCGGTTGGTTCGAGTGAAGAGCTTTAAGGTTGATCGAGGTGGCGATCGGGTGCGAGAAGGCGAAACACCAGTGCACTCGTAATGTAACAGGTCGCCGAAACGGTACACGAAATTGGGCTGTTGAAAGGCTGGTGCTCGTGGCCGCTAGTTGGGACTTGCGGTCGCAAGTCAACTAGCGACCGCTAGTGGCGAGTTCCAGAACTTCTGCGTGAGGCCACTGGCGATCGCCAGTTCAGCCGGGAAAAGTTACCGAAGTTGGAAAAATTTGTCCCTGCTCGCCCCAAATGACCTAGAATAGAGGGTGCCTCTATAAATACCCCCTTGCCTCATTGAATGAGTGTGGTTGCCATTTGTCATTGTTCTCCAAAGTGAAAAGGGAGAAAAGTGAGTCAAAGTGTGGCATCCATTGTAGTGGGTAAGTGAAGCTCCACGTGTGCGTGATATAGTGAAATCTCTCTTAGCTTGGCACGCCCCCGAACGTAGATCATTGAGGATCGAACCGGGTGAACAAATTTTGTGTGTCCCTCCTTTGTGCTTTTCTTTGTGTTTGTGGTTAGTGCTTAGTGCATTGTGCTTGCTCGTGTATTTGTGTTGTCCGTTGCGTTGTGTGAGTCTACAGAAAAGTGGGTAATTTTCCAACATCCACAAGGGTCATACTGGTTTATCGAAATGGCCGAGACAATCTTGTCCTGGGGGATATTATTATTTCCCCTACAATATGATATGCAAACAACCAAAGTATTCACTTAAGAAGCGCTTTGAGCACTCGAGTCGTGGCTAGGTAGGTCATAAAGAATACGCGAAAAGTGAAAATCATTAACAAAAAAGTTAGGGAAAAGTCTACTTTAGTACCCTGTGGTATCGCCCAAAATCACTTTAGTACCCTGTGGTAAAAAACCGACCAATCGAGTCATACTTATTCTAATTAACATCAAAAAGGTCCTCGGGCAGCTGCCCGGAGCTGCTCAGACCCGCCCGAAGCCTGCCCGGACTACGTGGCCAGCCACGTCACCAAAACTTGATGACGTGGCGCCACGTGGAGGAGGAGGAGGAGAAGGAGAAGAGGAGGAGGAGGAGGAGGAGGAGGAGAAGGAGAAGAGGAGGAGGAGGCGGAGGAGGAGGAGAAGAGGAGGAGGAGAAGGAGGAGGAGGAGAAGGAGGAGGAGGAGGAGGAGGACGAAGTGGAGGAGGAGGAGAAGAGGAGGAGGAGGAGGAGGAGAAGAGGAGGAGGAGGAGGAGGAGGAGGCGGAGGAGGAGGAGGAGGACGAAGTGGAGGAGGAGGAGAAGAGGAGAAGGAGGAGGAGGAGAAGAGGAGGAGGAGGAGGCGGAGGAGGAGGAGGACGAAGTGGAGGAGGAGGAGGACGAAGTGGAGAAGGAGGAGGAGGAGGAGGAGGAGGAGGCGAAGGAGGAGAAGAGGAGGAGGAGGAGGAGGAGGCGGAGGAGGAGGACGAGGAGGAAGAGGAGGAGGAGGAGGAGGAGGAGGAGAGGAAGAGAGGGAAGAAGATAGATGTCCACGTGGCGCCACGTCATCAAGTTTTGGTGACGTGGCTGGCCACGTAGTCCGGGCAGGCTCCGGGCGGGTCTGGGCAGCTCCGGGCAGCTGCCCGAGGACCTTTTTGATGTTAATTGGAATAAGTATGACTCGATTGGTCAGTTTTTTACCACAGAGTACTAAAGTGATTTTGGGCGATACCACAGGGTACTAAAGTGGACTTTTCCCAAAAAGTTATTATAATTGATCCACTAGCCCACGGAGCTTGTCAACTAGATGGATCCTGTCGCATTATTCTACTTGTGGGCCCAGCTTTTAGGCGACCAAATTCACCATTTTATTTGTCGCTCCTACATCCGGCGGCTGTCATGATCTATTAAAGATACTTTATTTTTGGTTGATATTATTCAAATTTAAATATTTATTAAGTTAATTAATCGAATTTGAGTTAAATCAAATTTATAATAATGATGGTACAAATTTTTTATTAAGTTTTTAGTATTATTATTTTTTCAAAATTCGAGACCTGTTAATAAACTTGATTAAAAAGAAAAAAAAGTAAAAGGACGATTAGAATCCAGAAATTCGAAAAGGAAATAATTTAAAAGGACGATTAGAATCCAGAAATTCGAAAAGGAAATGGAAATAAAGTGGCTTATTTTTTCATTAAATCACCTAACGGGGATTCTGATAACTGGTAGTAGAGTAGATAAGGGCAATCTATCCCAGCATCAGAATTAGATCGTGTGCATAATCTCCGGTAGATATTCTATGATTTTGAAAGGTATGTTTAAGCTTTCACGACGCCAAATCTAATATAATATCCCCTCGAATATTTAAAGCGCCGGGTGAAGTACATATGCTCTCAGGTCAATTAATCTAGCAGAGTTTTAACTAATATTTGATATGTAGAATGAGGCTTGGATTGGGTTCGGAATAGACCTATTCAGAATTGTTTGGAATGAAGATACGTCGGGGCTTTTTGCAAAAAAGTTAAAATTCGG
The DNA here is from genome assembly GCA_963995505.1 of Hypericum androsaemum. NCBI lineage: Eukaryota > Viridiplantae > Streptophyta > Magnoliopsida > Malpighiales > Hypericaceae > Hypericum > Hypericum androsaemum. Next base: position 434,922 of record OZ023183.1, on the reverse strand, counting down.
GGACAAAAATAGAAAAAGCCAAAGCGCGGGACAGGGTATCACCAACATGCCGTTATTGCTAACTGGGCTTGCCGGTATCGTAGCACGCAGGCCAGTATTGAAAACTGGGCTTGTCAGTGTCACAACCGTGACATGCTAGTGTCGCAACCGTGGCATGCCATTATCAGTCTTTCAATCCAAACGGTTCAAAATGACCCATTCATTCCAGATCTAGTCCACTGCCGGTAGAATGATAACATATTTTACATCGTTTTTCAGATGTCAGTGGGTAAGGCCTTGCGTAAATGAAATAACTTTGTTTGGGAAGGAAAAAAATCCAACACTCGAGCCTGGAGTTCGAAGTCTATGATTTGGTATATCCATCATCTACCAAAAGGAGAAATGTAAAAAAAAATCGTATATTTTTTTTAAAATCCCTCCCATGGGATTAATTTACTCTCACAAATCCCTAACCGGGAACGTTGGAATTTTGTAACACCGGGGCAGTACTCCAAGTATTTTCCTCCACCAAAAATTGATGAGAAGCGACTTTTTGCCCAAAATAGTACTACAATAGTATTTTATTACCAATTTGGTATTATTTTCTTAGTTCGAATTTTTTTTATTCTCTGTCCTTAGATCAAAATTTTTTTTCGACCTGCATTCAAAATTGCAATAAATTTTTTCGGTCTCTGTTTTCGTCATAGATCAAAAAAAAAAATTCGAACTTAGGAATCTGCTAGTCGAAAATAAATTTCGACCTAAGGCTTAAGGAAAGAGAGTGGCGCATCCAAAGAACCCAGAAATGCCATAGCCGCCATTATAGCCAAATTCGAAACCGACCCAAAGTAAGAAGAAGCGTCGTTCTCCTGTTGGAGCGGAAAATTAATTCTCAGATTTGTTTGACCATGTCTCAGTAAAATAGACATATCTTCCTACTCGTATATCCGATTGATGCGACTCCAAAAGCTACAAAAAGATAAAACATAGATCCAGAACTTTTTAGTTTGTGGCTTCTCCAAATTCGGCGTAAAAAGAGGTCAGACTTGGGTTGGAAGTTTCAGGAGTAGATTCTCTCCTTATTAGGCCGCGGATCTGCTGAACCTATTTTGGTAAAAATATCGTAACTTTCTCTTCAAGTATTGGATTGACACGATTCCAAAAGTCACAAAAGGAGAAGGCAGAGATCTATAACTTTGTTGTTTATAACTTTTCCAAATTCAGCACGAAAAATGGTCGAATATGGGTTGGAAGTTTCAGACAGTTTAAGTTTTTCTTATTAGGCCGAGGCTATGTTAAGTTTTCCTATTTGAAAATGGCCTAGGGTTTTTCTATGGGGCTGGGGCGAGCTTATTCTATATAAGGAGAGCTAGGTACAGGCATGAAGGACACCCACAAAACAACACATCAAATCTTTAGCTTCATAGCTTTTATCGTAGCTTTTATCTTATGTAGCCTCTAGTTTTTATCTTTATATTTTTCCCTTCCCCTTCTCCCCCATATGTTCCACTCCGGACCCGTTCTAAAGATCGTTTCCTGACGTTCTACCATAATTTATCGCAACATCTCCAAAGTACCCATCTGGGTTATTGGAGAAGAGGAGGAGGAGAATTAATTCTTCCCCAAGGCGATTGGGCTTCCGCCATTAATTCTTCTCGTTTATTGGAGAAGAGAAGGAGAATTAATTCTTCCCCAAGGCAATTGGGCTTCCGCCATTAATTCTTCTCGTTTATTGGAGAAGAGGAGGAGGAGAATAATTTATTCTCGAAAGTACACTTCGATTGCCGATTGTCCCGGATCTGCGGATTTTTCTTTCTTCAAGTTGAAATTTTTTTTTCCATGTCACAAACGGAGATCAAAAATTTATTGCAATTTTGAACCTAGGTCAAAAAAAATTTCGATATAAGGAAAAAGAATAGAAAAAAAATTTTACCCAGAAAAGAAATACCATATCCAGAATTTTTTAACAGTAATACCAAATTGATAATAAAATATTACTGTAGTACTATTTTGGATAAAAACCTCGAGAAGCAGAATATGTTCAAACTTGACAGCGAAGACAGGGACATGTGCTCGCTGCAGAATTATAAAGTAAAATATCCACACTCTGCAATACGCATGATTCCACGTTCATGGCTTCCTCATCACACTTTGTCCCACAAAAACCACCCTTATAATATCTACTCTTTTTTTGGATAATTCTAAAGCTAGCTTCCTCTAATTTGGCCATCAATCTTTATTATCATAAATGTTTGATGGGTTGTTGCTACTGTACTCGAATCTTTTTCTTTAGGTCATGCGTGCAACTCTCAAATACTAAGGAAGTGGACTTGTCCTGACCAAAAAACAAAGAAGAAACTGGAAAATAAAAGTACCATAGAAATATTTTTTTATAATCAGAGTTAAACATTCTCAAAATTTATTTTTTATAAGTAATTACACTTTATTAAAGAAAAAAAGAAAAAAAAACACAACAAACGAAAGAAAGTACCTAACATATCTACAACAACCTACCTTAACCTACGAGAATTAACCCACCCCTACCCGAGACCCCTAATCGTGAGCTCCCCAACCCCCTCTGAGAGATAACTCATCCTCGTGCAAGCACGGGGTTATAGCGGAAGACCTCACAAAAATCCAAGAACCGCAAAACCCCATGGGAAGATTGAACTAAACAAAAACCAAGAACCGAAAAACTCCGTGGGAAGATTGAACTCAAGAAATTTTAAGTAAATGCAAATCATTTAACACTCGAATCCATTCATATTACTACTTGTTGGGGGTAAAGAAGTACAAGAACACTAAGAGAATCTAGGACAGATCCGGAGTGGTCATTCCAAAGTCGGCCTAACAGAGAGGGAGGAAAAAGTGCTACAACTAGGGCTAAGCTAAGGGAAAAGCGATAAAGAGTAAAAGTTGTTATTGTGTTGGTTGTAGGATCCTCTTCTCCTTCGCCCAAACCCTCTTTATATTGAGACTTTGCCCAAGCCCTCTTTATATTGAGACTTCGGACTTAGCTCCCGATCTTTGTATAGAAAAGACCTAAATTAGGCCGCCTCCGCTTAGGAAAATCCCATTAAAGTTGTTTCCAATACAAAAAGATTCGACCCGGCCTTATATAGAAAAAACCTAGACCGACTTCCAAAATTGAGGGATCCGGCCTACTAATAGGAATGTTGAAGCCGCGTCAAACAAGTAACCCCAGCACAAAATAGGAACACACCACATCTTGAACCAAATATCAAAGGGTCCGGCCTGATATAGAAAAATCTCATCTCAGCCTTGTTTAGGAAAACCTAAGCCATGTTGCCAAACCGAGAATATCGCACAAGTAGATTCACTTGCCCTTTATCTGATATATGCTGGCACTCAATTTTCTCTAAAATGAACCGGCCCAACAAACACGTCTGGTTCATTTGTAACAATCCAAAGCCCACCTTATCGAACTTCACCAGACGACCGCCCATAATCCAACTTGGCAAAATAATCGGCCTGGCTCGCGCGTATGAAGAAATTGGAAGGCAGGCAGACCTGCCTTATGAAGAAAAAGGGAGGTGAGCAGACCAGCCTTATGAAGAAAAAGGGAAGCGACCGGACCGACCTTATGAAGAAAAAGGGAGGCGACCAGACCGGCCTTGTGAAGAAAAAGGGAAGGGAGCGGATCACCTGTGTAAAGAAAGAACGTACATGGAGCAGTCCTACGTTGTTCGCGTGAGAACAAACATGAACAGGCGAACACACTTGTTCTGCTCCAACTATCCTCAAAATGACTTGGACCTCCAAACCCGAAATAATTTAAGCCTCCAACAATGCTTTGGACCGCCACGCCGAAGCGCATGCATGTAAAAAATGTGAAGGTCGCTGGACTGCCTGCATGTAGAAAATGTGAAGGCCGCTAGACTGCCTGCATGTAGAAAATGTGAAGGCCGCCTACCCGCCTGCATGTAGTAAATGTGAAGGCCGCCGGACAGCCAAAAGAGGGCAAAACACGTGAAGGTGGCGAGCGCGAGGTGATGGGCAAGCGGGACCGGGGCGAATATACACAAACGACCACGAAGCAATTTTAGGCCTCCAACAATACTGTAGAAAGTTTTTAATTGTAATTATACATAGTGTTGAGAATTTTACATCGTTTAATGCAATAGTGGGGGACACATTTATATGTCTGAAAAATTTACCAACCCATATGGGTTGGATATGGAGATTCTAACATGGTATCAGAGCGGGTTGATCCTATGCCCATTGTTGTGTTCGCACGACCCCGTTTCTCGTGCGTTGGCGACATCAAATTTCGTTAAATTTTTGAACCGATGAGTCTCGTTTGAGGGAGCGTGTTGAGAATCCCACATCTCTAAGTGCAAGAGTGAGAACAATTTTATAAGTATGAAAAATTCAACTAACCATAGTTTTAAGATTTTGAATTAGATATAGAGATTATAACACTTAGCAAAAACAACGCATCAAATGTTCAATATCGGGTGATGGTGTTATGTAAGAGAACTTGGATGTAGGTTTTCTGAAAGGAAATAAAAAGAAATTATAGCTATAAAATATTATTTATAATAATGAAAAATTGAGCAATAAGTCTTACAATAGTTATTTGAAATTTTGGAGTGACAAAGAACAAGGAACAAGTATATAGGTCTTGAGTTTAAATAAAAATATTATTTCAAAATTAGTCTCCAAATAAGATACGAAAATGATCGATAATTATATTTGGAGATTAAGAAAGTAAGTTAATTGGAGTCGGTTGGTAGAAGTAGGACCTGACCACGGTTTGAATTTGGATGAATTCGAATCGAATTTATTCGAATTCGAATTCATCAAAACATTAAACCATATTCAATTCTTCAAAAGACGAATTATGAATTTTTGAATTCGAATCGAATCAAATTCGAATCAAATTATAATCAAATTCGAATCAATTCTATAATTTTAATACTTAATTAAAAAAATTCTAAAACCTCTATTTTTTTGGATTTTTTGAATATTTTTGTAATATTTTTGAAAAGGTTCAAAAAGTTTTGGTATTTTTTGAAAAATTCAAAAACTTTGATTTTTGCTTCAAATATTAAAATTAGGAATTAGTGTTTAACATTTTTTGGGAAAAAGAAATAAAGTAAAGATTGGGCTTGCACTTAATGTACCAAATTAAGTTACCTACGTATCCTTAGTTCCAAAGGAATCAAAGCCCACGTAGTTCTCTTACTTTTATGGAGCTAACTCACCTAGTCGGATGTGTTTGTGCTTTCACCGGTTGTGGCATCATCGAGGTCGTATAGTTGGTCGGGATTTTTCCAGACCAATTCTTGTTGTCGTCTTTCCGTCTTGGTCTAATCGGCGACCAATGCTTGTGCCTCCAAAGATTGCGGTGTCATTGAGTACCGGTGTTCATCCAAAATATTACCTCATGCACTAAATGCTTGTTCCACGGCAACCGTCGAAACCAGACAAGCAAGCAATTCTATTGCAATAATTGACATAACCGGAAATTGTTCTACATGGTTGTTCCACTATTCTAATAAAGCAAAACTAGAATGTTTGACAAATGGAATATCAAATTGTGTGTTAAGATATAAATCAAATTCTGAATTGGTTAAACTTATTCCTCGGGATCTTTTTTAGTTTTTCATTAACAATCTTTCCGTAAAACTTAATTTTTTACCTTGTGATAGAGAGGGAGTTGGTTCATTAGATGTAGAAGCATTATTCCTATTACTATATTTACTCAATAAATCCAAAATACCAATTTTACATTGTTTGTAATTATTACAACATGATCTTCTAGATTAGCAACTTGCATAAAATTTTCCAAATATGTGTAATACGCATATAATAAATTTTGTAAACTATCAATTTTAATGTTCGGCATAAAAATGGTTGCAATTAAATTAAGTTGAGGAATCTCCCTGAAATACTTTAACCATTTGTTAGCCATTTCCGAAACGCATGATGACAATAAGTTATAAAATTAAGTTTTTTACCAAAACTAAGAGATAAATGTTCGGTAGCAACTAATTTAGCTAATTCTTCTCTATTATTTTGATCGGTGTAATGAAATAAAATATTAGGTGTAGTCGATAATTGAGTTTGTGATTTTTCAAAACCAACTTCGTGCGGATGTTTAGTATTCAAATGAATAGTATAAGTACCATATCCATTCCCGGTTTTGAATTCATATTGTTTACCACAATAATTACATGTAATGATGAAAATACCTTTTTCTCTGGTAAATTTTTTTGTGAAATGCTTAGTAAAAAGTAATGAAGGTGGTCTTTTTACCTTTTGTGGATTGTTGAATATTGAATCAACACTTTCCCGTTGAGCTTCATCATGGACGTTCATCATTTCTTCCGGAATAGGATAAGTAGAAATCGATGGAAAATCCGATTTAACAGAATCGTGATGTTCCACACATTTTTCTTTACCCCTATTTGCTCTACTTGATGACATAATTATATAGTAATATGAGTAAATATATGAAAAATATGACTAATATATCTAATGACTAATTAGTAAACTTGAGGGAGAATGTATATAGCTTAAATTTTCAATAAGAGAAGTAGAGAGTTGTGATTAGAATGTGTCAAATTTGAAGAATAAAAGGTGGTATTTATAGAGTTTGGAAAAAATGTTGAATTTAAAAAAAATTAAAAAAGGACAAACAGTAAAAAAAATGGTAACCTGCCCGAACTATGATGCAGACGGTTATTTTCAACGGTTATTTTCCCTTCAACGGTAACCTGCCCGACTTTATATTAAAAAACGGTAACAAAAAAATGGGCAGATTCCAACGGCTATTTTCCCTTCGCTGACGCAGACAATGATGTCATCAATGGCGCAGGCGATGACGTCATCATCTTTTAACCAAAAAATTAAGAGAAAAGTCCACTTTAGTACCCTGCGGTATCGCCCAAAATTACTTTAGTACCTTGTGGTAAAAAACTGATCAATCGAGTCATACTTATTCCAATTAACATCAAAAAAGTCTTCGGGCAGCTGCCCGGACCTACCCGAACCCTGCCCGAACTATGTGGCCACTCACGTCACCAAATTTTGATGAAATGGCGCCATGTGGACAGCCATCTCCTTCCCTCCTCCTCCTCCTCCTCCTCCGCGTCCTCCTCCTCCTCTCCGCGTCCTCCTCCTCCTCCTCTGCGTCCTCCTCCTCCTCCTCCTCCTCCGCGTCCTCCTCCTCCTCCACATCCTCCTCCTCCTCTGCGTCCTCCTCCTCCTCCTCCGCATCCTCCTCATCCTCTCCGCGTCCTCCTCCTCCTCCGCGTCCTCCTCCTCCTCCACGTCCTCCTCTTCCTCCTCCTCCTCCGCGTCCTCCTCCTCCTCTCTGCGTCCTCCTCCTCCTCTCTGCGTCCTCCTCCTCCTCTGCGTCCTCCTCCTCCACCTCTCTGCATCCTCCTCCGCTCCGCGTCCTCCTCCTCCTCCTCTCCGCGTCCTCCTTCTCCTCCTCCTCTTCTCTGTGTCCTCCTCCTCCTCCTCCTTCTCTCCGCGTCCTCCTCCTCCTCCTCCTCCCCGCGTCCTCCTCCTCCTCCTCCTCCTCCTCCTTCTCCGCGTCCTCCTCATCCTCCTCCTCCTCCGCGTCCTCCTCCTCCGCATCCTCCTCCGCGTCCTCCTCCTCCTCCTCCTCCTCCTCCTCCTCCGCGTCCTCCTCCTCCTCCTCCACCTCTCCACGTCCTCCTCCTCCGCGTCCTCCTCCTCCTCCTCCTCCACCTCTCCTCCTCCTCTCCGCGTCCTCCTCCTCCTCCTCCTCTCCACGTGGTGCCACATCATCAAATTTGGTGACGTGGCTGGCCACGTAGTTCGGGCAGGGTTCGGGTAGGTTCGGGCAGCTGCCCGATGACCTTTTTGATGTTAATTGAAATAAGTATGACTCGATTGATCGGTTTTTTACCACAGGGTACTAAAATAATTTTGGGCGATACCACAGGGTACTAAAGTGGACTTTTCCCAAAAATCAAACTCCCGCCGACCCCTTTTTAATTTTTTTGTGTGGGCCCCACCTTCCCCCAATTTTTAAAAATTCCTTCCCCGCTTCCCGTTCCCGATCCCGCCTCCCCCACTTTATTTTATTTTATTTTTTAACATATTATTATTATATTATATATACACGAATTCGATACGAATTCAACTCGAATCGAATTTGACTCGAATTCAACTCGAATCGAATTCGAATTAAATTCACTAGTTTGACGAATTATAAAAATCTTGAATCATATTCAATTCGTATCATGACGAATTCGAATCGAATTTTAAACGAATCAAATTTTGGACGAATCGAATCAAATTTTTAACAAATGGAATAAAATCACGAATATGATTCAATTCATGGTCAGGTCTAGGTCTAGGCCTCACAAAGGACGTGGGCGAGGGAAACCATCCCCGAAAGCTGGCATTTGCCGCCAAAATTACCGGCAACATTAAAGCACTCTCCGTCCTCCTTTTTAATTCCCAATCAGCAAGGCAACCCCACACACTCAAGCTTCCCTGTCTGCCCCGTCACCCCACCCTCTCTAAACATAAACCGTACGGATACCTAACATAGTTAAAAAAGTGCCTTCCCCAGGAAAAGTCAAAGACACGTGCGCCGAACAAAAGTTACGGTGGGGTTGAAAATTTGAAATAGTCAGAATTCAAAGTCTGAAAATCGTATTACATTAATATACTTTTGGTAGAATTCTTTTTGTTGTTTTTATTTTTTAGTCGAATCTTAATTAAATGTATGATTAATAATTCTTAGATAGTTTTTCTATAAAAAAGATTCTTAGATAGTTTGTGAAAAGACAGACACGTGGTCGCGGCAAACCAAGCAAAATTCACACACATGCCCTTCCCTCCCTGCCCGCGGGCAGCATTATTACCGTGGGTCAAGCCAGCAACAGATTGAAACGTGGCACGGGCAGACCAACGGGCAAAGGAAGGCGGTAGTTTTTAGGTTGTGGAAACCGTTCACCGACGTTAGAACTTGTGTCTATTCTTAAATGGTCAAAGGTCCCCCCACTCCCTTGCATCGCCTTTTATAGTAGCACTTTTTTAGTTTTTAGAAGCCTCTCTCTCTTCTTTCTCTCTCTAACTAGTAAATATATTGTTCACTAATAAATTTGTTTTCAAAAGAACGAGACTTGATCGTCTGGGTTGTGATTAATCGTAGACGCGAAATTCTGAAGAGGGTCTTGAAGAAAGGAGAGAAGATGGACGACGAGTACGAGAAGCTTATCAGGAGGATGAACCCACCCAGGTCAAATTCTTTTTACATTTCTCTCTTTTTTTTCCTTCTGATAGATTAGATGTTTCTTCTCTTAGCCAGACACCAAAAACAGAATTTTTCTGAGGATCCATGAAAAATGGGTTCTTTAATTTCTTTTCCTGATGTTCATTGGACGTTTGAAATTCTGTTTTTATTAAGTATAACTGGATATTTTGACAATTCCGAGGTTCGAACTAGGCCTCGAAGTCTGAAAATTTTAGTTGTTTGTTATTTTCCTCATGCAAGAAGCTCTTAAAGATGGATTTTTTAATTAATATTTTTATTGGTGGCTTGGTCCTTGCAGGGTTGTGATTGACAACGATACCTGTGAGGATGCAACAGTTATTCAGGTAAATTTCACAAGTCTGAAAAAAAAAGATGATGAAAACCTGTTTGTCTGTTTATTTACTCCAGCTTCCAATTAGATGAGAGTGTTTAGGATGTGTTTTAAGGGTATAGCTTTGCTTGGTCAACCTCGCTCGCCTATGGTTCTTGTGGGTTTTCTTTTTTCTGGGCTTCTCTGGTGAGATTGCAGAGGGTAAATGGATAACTTTTGCAGGTCGACAGTGTCAACAAGCATGGAATACTTCTCGATGTCGTGCAAGCTCTCACCGACATGAATCTTGTGATTACCAAAGCGTATATATCGTCGGATGGAGGATGGTTCATGGATGGTATACTTTCTTCTTTGAGTTGTCTGTTACTGACAGGATCTTGATTGAGATCGATTGATCTTGTTTCTATCTCTTTGGTTTTATCTTTTGCTGTGTTTCCAGTGTTTAATGTCGTCGACCAAGATGGAGATAAGATTAAGGACAAGGACGTGATCGACTACATCCAGCGAGTAAGGGCTTAGTCTGAGTTTGTTCTTCCCTAGTTGCATGACATGATCTTGCATTTGTTCCTCGTCTAGCACTAAGAATTTGTGACAATCCGACGATGATTCGAGACGCCTCATCTTGTTTTCTTCTTCATCTTTTACTTTTACTTTTACTCGGTTCCACTCTTTTTTGTTCACTATTCTAGTCTTTATACTACAGGGGCGTCACACTTTGTTTAGCCTCCTTGCTGGGATATATGAGCTTGTTCTCTATGCCAATCTTTTTTTTTATGTTTGAAGTCGCGCATTAAGTTTTCTCATTTCTTGGACGATTGTTGGTTTTGCAGAGACTTGAGAGTAATGCAAGTTTTGTGCCCCCAGTCGGAGAATTAGTTGGTGTTATGCAGTCCGAAGAGCATACTTCGATCGAATTGACCGGTGAAGATAGGCCAGGTTTACTGTCTGAAGTTTGTGCAGTGCTTACAGACCTTCATTGTAACGTGGTGAATGCCGAAATATGGACGCATAATGAAAGGGCTGCGGCAGTGGTTCATGTCATAGACGACTTGACAGGGATCGCCATTAAAGATCCTAATAGACTGATGAACATTAAGGGGTTGCTTTGCAATGTCTTAAAAGGAAATAACGATCTGAAGGCTGCGAAAATGACCCTTTCACCCCCTGGTGTCACAAGTAGGGAAAGAAGATTGCATCAGATCATGTTTGCTGATAGGGACTATGAGAGGATTGAAAGGGTTGGCTTGGGGAGACATGAGGACAAGAGATCAAGGCCTCATGTTACTTTGTTGAATATTGAGAAGGACTATACTGTGATTACAATGAGGTCAAAGGATCGGCCGAAGCTATTGTTCGACATTGTTTGCACTTTAACAGATATGCAGTATGTGGTCTTTCATGGTATGGTAAACACTGGAAGGATGGAAGCTTACCAGGTACTCATCTCGATGGATTCGATTATACTGTTGACATCTCTCTCTTTAGATACAACCAGCAAAAAGGTAATAAAGTTCAGGGCCAGAACTCAATTAACTGATTATGGATGTAACATTAGGCTTAAGCTGGGCTCTGAAGGTTGAAATCCTCTAGGTTGGCAGTCCTAATTGCCTAGGTCCTTCTTGTTCCTTGCATAAAGTATAACGTTGGTTCTATTTGCTGCAGGAATTCTACATTCGACACGTCGATGGACTTCCCATAAGCTCAGATGCAGAGCGAGAGCGTGTCGTTCAATGTCTTGAAGCAGCAATCGAAAGGCGGGCATCCGAGGTAAACATGAAACTAAACTCTTGATCCAATGTGTTAACCAGCGTTGTCCTGCAAACTTGAGATCTGTTTTGTCCCCTATGCAGGGACTTGAGGTAGAGCTGTACGCAGAAGACAAGGTGGGACTCCTCTCCGAAATCACCAGGGTGTTTCGTGAAAACAGCTTGTGCATAAAGCGGGCCGAGATCTCGACGAAAGACGGAAAGGCAAAAGACAAATTCTATGTCACAGATGTGACTGGAAATCCGGTCGATCCGAAGACCATCAACGCCATCCGGGATCAGATCGGGCAGACCAAACTGCACGTGAAACAGAACTCATCACTCGTTTCTTCGGCCAAAAACCGTCCTCAGGAGTCAACCATGAATTACCTCTTTGGGAACCTCTTCAAAGCAACAACTTTCCAGAATTTCAAGTTGGTCAGATCCTGCACATAACTCCTCTGTTCTACAATCTTGTCGGCACATAACTTCTGTCCATAAATTAGATAGTAGTAGATGTACAAATTACGTAGGTTCAACGAGATGGTGTAGATAAGTAGCTTGCTGTTAATACTACAACACCTGTAATGTGGCCAGTCTGTATATATATTTGTAATACATGTACAAAGAAGTTATGCTTTGTGAATAAAAGAAGTATCGGGAATATCGTATTATAAATTAGTTGTTGAAGTTGAATTCCACATAAATATAATGATCAACTAGACATCTCTTATTAACTGTTTAAAATTTTTAGATTAAATATAGAAATTCGAACTGATATTATAGTAAATTTCGTCAACGGATAAACCCTGTTCTATAATTTCATAGTATACAAGACTCGGTGTTTAAATTTTGTGATATAAATTTTGCAAATTTCGGCCAATACTTCAAATGAGTTTTGCGTGGGTTAGAAGTTAATCTCACATAAATAATGAAAGCATCATGAACAATTGAACGTCTGGGATCTTGTTGGTACCTCTATATCTCACTTAAGTTTGCCATTTATTGTATTTTGTGTTAATCGGGTGCATCTGAACGCTTTTGACGAAATCAAACTCCAAGAACGGAGTAAGAAGTTGTCGTCTGATGAAACAGTTTCCTAAACTAGATAAACCGTTGCTAAATAAATATGTGTTTATCTTTTATTCATTTTGTTAAGATGATTTATGCTTAAAAGCACATTTTGGTATAATTATGTCCAAGGAGTAATATATATTACTCGTAAGAAAAACTAGATAACACGTTGACTAGTCTTCCTTTGAAAATCCCTTTTATTTTCGAAGCTGACGAAGAAGATGATGATGATGTCTAAAAAGACACGTTCTCTTCTTGTATCCTCCGATTATGGTTAAGAATACTCGTTTGGATACTTTCTAAAAAAAATACTCGTTTGGATCAGGATCTAGTTCTTTTAGAAATTCTTAATCCTACTTTACGCAAATTTAGATTCCATTCACGAAAGAAGTATGACAAGACTGATTATATAATAAAATCATCCCACGTTAGGACACTTAATATATTAATAAATTTAAATTTGAATCTCATCTAATAATAAATCACAACAAAACTCTCTTTCTCGAATTTCAATGCGAATATATTCTAATATGAGATTTTGGTTTAGCTTAATAAACTACAAGAACACGATTTACAAAATGAGAATTCGTGTTTAAAAAAAAGCAGAAAGAGGGTGGGAAATAGTTGGATGACCGGTCGTCCGCGCGCCGTGGTTTGTCGTGGAGGACCCAAAAGGCCAAAAACAACCCCCCAAAGGAGAAGCGTAGCGTAAGACCAAAGGTAGTTAATAAGACTTCCTTGATCCAACTTCTTACACCAACCAACTTAACCGCATCCCGGCTAAAAATGGACAGCCAAAACGTTGTCGTCTGCGACAACGGCACCGGTGTACGCTTCTTCTTTTCTGTTTGTTCTCATGTCATGTCATCTATCGGATTCGTATCCTATTTATGAGCATTGTTCTACTTTCTCTTTCCATTTATACTATTTTGCTTTATTCGCTTCCACGAGTAAGCATAATTACTCGGCATATCTCTCCAGGTTCTGGTTGTTGACGGGTATTCATTTCCCCATCTTTTTAAACGAATGAATGTCGCTGGTCAGCACATCACATCCTATCTCGTTGACTTGATTTCGAGGAGAGGGTGAGTGCCTACGTCTCAGATTAAGCAGCATTTTCATGTTCAGAACCTGCTACCTTACATATTAGTGCATGCCCTTTAACTACTAAGAATGCTGTATTTTCCGTAGGCATGCAATGAATAGGAATTCTGACTTTGAGGCTGTTAGGGAAATCAAAGAGAAGCTCTGCTACATAAGGTGAATGTCAAGCTAGAGGCCAAATCTCTTGTACTTTTGGTGTGGCAATTTAATACTGTAATTCTTCCACAGCTATGATTACAAGAGGGAATACCAACTGGGACTTGAGACCACCATTCTTGTAAAAAATCATACCGTAAGTTTATCACCTGATCAATAGCTATTTAGTTCCTCCAGATCATGTTCTTACACTTTGTCTTGCTATGTTTGGCCCTTGTACTATTGGTCTTGATTCGGCATTTGCATGATTGTCAAACATGAGGCACTCTGTTATGTTCTTCCTTTGACATCCAGAGGTAATTATTTCTTTCTGTCCAGATTGGATTGGAGAGAGAAATACAAGATCGGTATCTTGAAGTGTTTCTCAAGGAAAATGAGGATAATGGATTGCAGAACTTGTTTTGGGCCCATGACAGATCTTTGTCCTTCACCAATGGAAGTGATAAACTTGTTGAGAGGGTTCCTTACTATATCACACTGTCTAAGTTGACATGGGAAACAGTTGTGTCGGTAGAATCACATCACAGGATACACCATCTTCAAGTTGTAAAAGTTGGCAACTGCTGAAAATATAGTAGAACCATGCAGCTAGAACCCCGTCATGGCAAATTCTAGTACGCCAACTCCGTACTTACGCTGCCATTCTGTGTTTGACCACAGAAATTGAGGTTGCGGATTGAAGATCCCGCAAGAAGGAAGCACATGGTGTACCTTAGAGGCGGAGTACTAGCGGGAATTATGAAGGTATATATATATACTATCTCCATCTCCGTATCATATTCCAACCGTCTTTTTGCTAAGCGAGATCTGTATCCGCTGGATGGTAATACAGGATGCACCTGAGTTTTGGATTAACAGAGATGATTACTTGGAAGAGGGACTTGCTTGCCTGAGCAAGTGTGGCCAGGCATGACTAGAAAAAGATCCCTGCTTAAAGCATATTGTAAAACAAGGAGGGCAGCTTGCCTAGTTTAAGCTGGGAGATTTATCTGTCAGGTTCAAATCCAATTTTACAGTTAATACTCTCGAAGTTTTCAAATGTTACAATTGTAAATTTTGCGAATTAAAAATCTAGAAGTATCCCATCTAAAAAACAGAAAAAGAAAAGATGAATGCGACCTGATGGTTCATATAATTGGGTCAATCCATCTACCGTTCTAGAAAAAGAAATCAAACCGTCCACTTTGATGGGTTTTTTCCATTGTGTAATGGGTTCATGCCGATGCTCAGAGATGAGCTAACTTCTAATAATTACACACAACGATTGTGCAAAATTTGGGCAGATAGGGTTGATTACGACATCCCAACAAAGTTGTTAAACTATAACAACGGTAATTACCACTCCAAAACAGGTTATTAGTGACGGTCCTTTTGATTCGTAAGGCGTAATCCTCCGGAATCGAGTAATTATGTTTGGTGATTTGGAGTAACAAAGAATGTAGCGATGATCTTGCCTATGTAGCTAGCAGAATAAGATATTTATTGAGTTGCTTAATTCAAATTTGAGCCAAAATAGATTGTAAAGAGAGCAAAATCAAAGTAGTCAAATTCATAACATCCAATTTAAATCTTTCAACAACAATAGCTTGGTGTTTGCCAACCCCACCAAACAGCCCAATTATGGACCAATCTTGTGCTTCTATTTGGCCCCACGAGCAATGGCATAATTCCACGAAATTTCATTTTTTTATATAAATTATTATAGTTTTAACCTCAAACTTTCTTAAATTGGAGGCACAAGTTCTTAATGCTGACTTCAGGGTCACCTCTATATATCTCACCTTTGCACCCTATAATCGGCAGTTTCAGATAAGAGTTTTGTGATTGCCTATTTGAAATTTATGCAGAGGCCATCAAATTGTAGTAATTTGTGATCTTCTGTACTGATTTCTGAAGCCATACCTCCAGCAATATGGTTTGGCAATCCTCAAGACATTTCACATGGTATGCATTTTTCCTTTCTTTTCAGCTCAATAAATTCTGCATGCATAATAGATTACCAAAAATATCAAATATAAAATATGATATTGTCAAGGCATGCAATATATAAATAAATAATTTAATAAATAAATTTTGATACACTTTCAGAATTTAAATTGCGAGCCCAAATTCCTTCCCATTCTTTTTATCGTTTAAGCAAAGTGTTCATGCAAGTAACTATTCAATCGTCTCTTATCTTAGTAGAAGTGTCTGATTTGAGAAGCCAACTAAAGATTACCACTTCCGTATTTTTTTGGGTAAGTAGAGTTTATTAATAGCAATATTTAGTATTCACAACCTAGTTCTCTCTTGCGAGATTATAACCGTTAGTCTCGTTAAAATTTCACTGCGATAAAATTCAATAGAAAAAAATCGCGGTAAAAAAAGAGTATCTCGATAGAGTAAGACCCTATCCTAACATTGATATAGCTAAATTTAATTCCACACTATAATATCAAAACTAATTACATAATGCATCTCGTATACAGACTTCTCCTCGACCTCCCCTTAAATCTGGAGACCACTTTTGGTATATTCAATTTAATTAGAAATCATCAAACGGGAAAAGGTAATAAGGGAGTACTATGAGTTAATTAACAATTGAAGAAGATAATTACTTTGTAAATACTGAGCATGACTCATCAACCACTATTTATCATCGCAAAATAGATTTGGGAAACCAAAGCTAAGGTCTCTATTGAGCTTCTGACAGCGACGACGAAAAAGAAAAATAAAAAATGATGAAACATTGATTTAGAACCAGTGAAGGCGCTTTGATTTTATTTTATAAGTAGATTTAAAAAAAACTAAGTTTGATTTATGGGAGAGTCCTTCTAATTGTTCACTATTGAACCAGTCAATAATGATGTTGATATTCATAATCTAGTAATATCGAGACCTACTCAAATATTTTTTTCTTTTCAATTGTGCCATTCAAATACATGAATTTTATTTAAACCAGATCTTGTCTTACCTTTTATATTGAATTTTTTACTCAAACTCATTAACACGCTATTTATACGAGAGAACGCATATGAAAACGAATCAATCACGGAAAGAAACAAGACAAAAATAGAACGACCTTGACTTATTTTTTTATGTCAACAAACTCTTTGTATTAACCACCAAGATATTTACATAGTTACAACATCGCCCACCAAATTAGCAAGAATAATTGCAACAAGTCATGATTCAAGCTAATTTATTTTCCGCGAATCAAGATACAACAAGCCATGATTCAAGCTAATTTGTTTTCCGCAAATCAAAATACAAAATTAAATCCTGGTTGCATACATGCAGAATAATTGGTCTAGTCAACACTGCTGATGTGGTGTTTGCGAAGGGGGAGGAGAAGGACAACCCTGTCCCGAATAGAGGAGAGGACAAAGCCGTTCCAAATAGCGGGGGGGGGGGGGGGGGGGGGGGGGGGGGGGGGCTTAACTCGATGTACTCGTTGTAATCCGATAAGGAGGACCCGGTGCTTGGAACATAAGAGATAGGCATTTCGAATAGGGAGGTACTTGAACTCATATCCCTATTATATATACTCATAGCTAGTTTCTTGCAAAAAATACTAAACAATAAAAAAATGAGATTTTGAGCATTGTTTTTCGTATTACAAAATTTCAACGTGATTTACTAAATCAAAATTTTCTTTTAAGGATTGACTCAAAAACTGTAAAAAATATTTTACATAAAATGTCCAAAATATTGCTTTAAAACAAATAGTTGCCCGTTGGCAAGCCATTTGAGCATTTTTAATTTTGATATTGAATATATAAAGGGAGATACCAATTGCCTATTAGATTTCCTAACTCGAGAATTTCAGAGCCTGGAATATTACTCAACCGCAGGCTTACTATATGTACAAAATAGTCCTGATATTATGTTGACCAGAATGGAACCCCATATCTTATATGATAAAAACAAACTCAGACTCAAATGAAAGCATTTTTAAGAGAGAAAAGACAAAAAAAATCTAATTTTCAAACCGTTCCAACTGTCTCAGGCAAGTATTGGTCAAATACAATATCACAATACTGATTTTGCTAAAGTAAGTAAAAATCAAATTTTGAAAATTGATTCATCTTCATCATCGCACCTTTGGTAGCACCAAATACACCACAATCCAAAATTTTTATTGTTCTTAATTAGGATAACTCATAAGATTCATCTTTTACTGAATTATCTTATTCAGAAATCAATAAATTATCATAGAAAAATAGAGAAACTTCTAAAGCATTGGCCCCTGTCTCAAGTCCCGATATGGCCTAGTAACAAAACTAAATATTCTTCAACAATAAAAATTTAACCCGAACTTTATTTATTAAAAGAATATTGATAGCATGACATAATATAATATTTTAAATCTATTACAACAAATGACAATGGGTGAAAATACTTATAAAACATAAATCAACATTTTCCATCGTGCAATTTTTGAAATACTAATCTCAGATTTTTTGGCTCAAATTAAAGGGTGGTGGGATTTTCACCTTATCGATACCCTACGACATGAAATCCTTGATAGTATAAAAATAGACAATGATGTAACCCCAATTCTGTCTAAAAATTATGATCTTATCCAGGATTCAGTTTCAACACTGGTCCTCACCATTTTATTGGCTTAACGATTTTTAAAATTAGCGATTTTCAAAATTATAAAAATACTTTTCTTGCGAGGATAATATTAAGAGAAGATTCATCATAACCATTTTTGAAAGAAAAATTTGTAGACGGATTTCATTTCATGTTAGGAGAATGAGTCTGCAATATTTTAAGACAAACATATGGCTTCCTAGTGAAATACGAATCATTAACTTTAGGATAAATAATTAGCTTAGTCCAAAAATAAGGCTCGAAAATTTGTCATGATTTAAAACTTCAGAGAAATGTTAAAAAGAGAAAAAATAGTTTTATCCGAATTAAGTATGGAGAAAAATAGTTTTATCCTGAACACCTTGTTACAATATTGATATATTTTTTAAATAATTAGGCCACTGAACAAAAAGTCCAAGGTGTTCTTAATCTGATTGACCTCGCTGGAAGTGAGCGATTGGTGACAAGTGGACACAACAGATTAACAGAGACTAAGGTATCGTGTTCAAATATTTTTTTCGAGAGAGCGTGTTGTGTGATCTTTCTCACTTTGTGTGGCTTGTACTCCTCCCACAGGCAATTAACAGTAGTCTGTCCACCTTGACACGTGTTATATCTTCCTTTGCGGATAAGGCAGACCATATTTCTTGCCGGGCCGCATCGCGATGTGGACTGTGAACATGAATCCAGCTGGCAGTGATGGAAGATCATAAGCTTCAACTCAAACAAGCCGAAATCTTAACGGACCAGCTGGCACAATCGTGTGCTAAATCAAAGGCACTGAAGGAGACTTTTTCTACTCAGCAGGACAGAGTAAAGATGCTGAAGCATCAACTACTTGATGCGGAGGAAAAGTCGAAGATGGATCATTTGTCAACAATAAAAAATATAGTCTGCTATGACGAGCAAAAGAGAATTTTTCGTGGGCTTCGGGAACTCTATGATACAATGGAAATCAAATTACTTGAGTCAAAAAGTATCAGAGAAAAAATAAAAGATACCATTGTATGGACATCCCTCTGGACTTTCAACAGTGATTGATAGATATCATTAACTTGTGGAAGTGTTGATGCACTTCTACATACTGAAGACATCAATTTTGTTTTTTAGGGTTTGGTCTCTATTTAGTTTCTCCTTTAACTTGAGAACTTTATGATGCATTTTGTTCTATAGTTATTTTGTGCATGAAAAAAGTATTTATGAAGGGAAAGTTGGATGTGAGTAAGACTCTAATTACTATGAATACATTATTCTTTGTTTGTTTAATCCAAATTTGAGTAAAAAAAAGGTACTTGTGAAAATTTCTATACAAAATTCAACAAACAAACAAGGTTTTTTAAACTAAGAAGATTTTCAAGACCGTCAATTTTTATCAAAAGAGAAAATAATAATGATAAAAAATTTCCAAACAAAAAATCTTTTAAAGATATAACATGCTATAAATGTGGAAAAAAGGGACACACACAAAATTTCTACAAATTGAACAAAAAAATTACAAGAGCTTCGTCTTAACGAAGACCTTTATGAAAAAAATTTGGGTCTTTTGGTAAATAGTTCTGATTCACTGAAGATGAGAAAGATAATCAGATTGATGAATTGACACATCTTTTTTATTATGACTTCGACAATTACTTATGTGTTTTAACAAAATATCAAGACTTTTTTCTCAATATGGCCAATGACATTGAGAATCCTAAAAAAAGAAAATCATATTTGGAAAAACTTTTAATAACAGAAAAATAGGGACATATACCAACAGTTTTTACAAATACATATGATTTAACAACTATTTTAGGCAATAAGAAAAAACAAAAAAATTATAGTTTGACAATTCAGGATCTCCAACAGGAGATTAAGTTACTTAAAATAGAACTCAAGAGTCTAAAAGAAAAATAGGAGAAAAGAGCTACCATTGTCGAGACTCTTACATACAAAATATTGATTTTGATAATGAGATCGATGATCTCAAAGCAGAAATACTGGAAGATTTCCTAAATGTATTAAAACAAGTTTCTACACGAAAATATCTCATTAAAATAACAATTGAATTTTCTAATGATTTCAAAATAGATACAATTGCACTTTTTGATACAGGCGCAAATCTAAATTGCATAAAAGATGGATTAGTTCCAAAAATATTTTTGAAAAATACATTTGAAAGATTATCTGTTGCAAATAATTTAAAAATTCATATTACAAAGAAAACTGACGCATCTGTTTTAAATGGTGATTTTAAAATGAGAACAACATTTTTTTGGGTCTCAAATATGAACCACACTGTAATAATCTAAACCCCTTTCATTAACCTCATTACACCATATAAAGTACAGTAAGATAGCATTTCTTTCATTAACCTCATTACACCATATAAAGTACAGTAAGATAGCATTTCTTTCAAAACAGGACGACCAAACTCGAAATTATTCTTTTCCTTTATAGATAAGCCAAGAACAAAAAATTTAAATCTCATCAAAGCATTTTCAATCCACCAAATACATTATTAAGTCTTAAGAGTGAGGTCCACATAGAGTGTGTCAAACACCAACTTGATGAATCACGCTTACAACATCAAATCAAAGAATTTTCTTGCATTTGCTACTGTTCCATGTGAAATTCTGTTCCATGTGAAATTCTCCATCACGTGAGCTTGGAGATGTCAACCTCAACATGGGCGCTAAAATGCTAGATTTAATATAGCAGAAAAATCAAAATCTAGTTCATATGGTAGATTTAACTCAGTGGTGGAACCACTTTGGAACAACTGAACAGATAATGGTGTTCCCGGTTAAAGAAAATTATATACTCTTCAAGACGACATGTGAGAGCGTATTTTCTCGCATTTGCTATTGTTCCATGTGAAATTCTCCATTACATGAGCTTCGAGATGTCAACCTCAACATAGGCGCTAAAATGCTAGAACCTCATTCTTGCATCACTTATCATCAAAGGTATTTACTAAATTTGGATTGAATTTTCAATTTTTTTAACGATAATGAATATTTGAAAAAAATAAAGAGTTTGTTCGAATAATAAGGAACTTCAAAAATTCAAAAAAATCTAAATAAAAATTTGAAAAGATTCAAAAAAGATTTAAGTTTTTTTTCTAAAAGTTCTTAAAAATTGAAAAATAACAAATAAAGCTGTAAAAAAGCTATAAAAAAACTCTCCCTCCCCTTTCTACTGAGAATCCAAGGAAAATGATGGGATCTTAAATTAGTATCTACTGCAATTTTAACTAGTTTGTAGAGTAAAATTAAATTTCTTAATCAGAAATAATTGGTTGTATCATTTGGAAACTTTTGCTCTCTGCTTCCTCATTGACCCGGATTTGAATTCAGGGGGGACTACATAAAAATCATCTCCATGGTATGGACTAAATATGGGTCTGTAGATTTGATGAAATTTTTTTTTACAGATCTGATGGTCAGAATCTGTTGAAGGTATTTTTGAGTTTTTATCCAAACTTACTCATTAGGGTTCCACCATTTTCCTATATAATCTCACACATAAACTATTGATTTCATTCGTGTTTTCTAAATCCTAGTTATAGTTGATTGCATTCTTGTTAAATAGAAATAATTATGTTGTGCGTTCGTACTTTAATTGATTTCGTAACATCGTACTTTAATTGATTTCGTAACATCTTCCATAATCAAACCCAAGACACGATATGAGAGTAGGTTGTTTTAACATAATCAAATGTCTCGATTTACTTAATTACACACGATCATGGGGTAACTTGTGAATCAACCTCTAGGATTATAATTAAGTACATCTGCTTATTTTATGATGAATATAACCTGTTTAAATATCTAAAAGTGACGATCAAAAAAGATAGCTGAACTTAAGCACCAAATCCATTCACTCATCCGTCATTTCACATCCAGAGAATATAAAGATAACCATCATTACATAATTATATTCCAGAAGCAGATACCTAGGCAACTGTGATTCAACAACTAAATTTTTAATTACTGTATAAGGATCTCCAAATTAAAGAGCTTGAAAATACAGGTGGGAACTCTGAGAAATTAACCAGCAGACTAACAGTCGTCAACAGAGGCTAGTGTCAATCTTTTTAGGCCTAAAGCTCAAGGCACTGAGGCTGTAGATGCAGGAGTTGGCCTGCTCGGACTTGACGGCGATCTCATCCGACGTGGACCTGTAGCCGGGGACGTTGCAGGACTTGGCCGACGTCCTCATCAAGCTGGCCTCGCATGAAGATGCAATTGCTGACTCAGCACATCTGATCCCATCCACCCAAGGCACCTCCAGCTTGTACACTCCGTGTCTGTTGGTTGTCCTGTTCCCTGAGAATGTTATCTGCTCCTTGGTTCTTGATGAGCTCGCCTTGAACTTGCAGTCTACTCTCACTTCCGCGCCTGAATTTTAAAGAAGAGTAGTCATTATTAACCCACACGCCCCGTGATCTAACCAACAATGCGTATTTTTTTCCGTTACCTGGCATGAAGTAGCTGTGCCTGGAGAAGCTGTTATTGGAGCAAATGTCGCAGTAAACAAAACCCCTGACAGTGATGCGAGCATCAGGTCTGGAAGGCTGATGATGAGCAGCAACACCATTTTCAGACAATGAAATGCTAAAGAGAGATGAGATTAGGAGGAGGAGGATAAGTTTATGGAACTTTATGGAATCGGAGGATAAGTTTCCCATTGCCTCTCCCCTGAGATTGGTTGGAGCCATGTGAGTTGGATCCTAGTGGAATGAGTCTCGTCTTGTCTTGTTTGGTGGATAATGGAGGAGGAGGAGGAGGAGATTAGAGATTGTTTTGTTAATGTCTGTTGAGAATTTTTTTTTTTTAACTACACAAAGAAACAAACGCATGTGAATGTTGTTTGGCGTATGTATACAATACAACGTGGAGAGAGGATGCCTAGTAGGAAATGGAAGAAAGTATAGCCCTCCCCTCATTATTATTATATCCCTTTTCACCTTCTGTCCTTGTCTAATTTCTTAGCTTAGGTGGTATGGAGGTAAATTATATGATGTGGTTTTCAATTGAAGCCCTTGTTAATGATATTTTTTAGTTGAAAAATTATTAATCTAAATTCAAAACAGATATAAACAAAAATAGGGAAAAGTCCACTTTAGTACCCTGTGGTATCGCCCAAAATTACTTTAGTACCCTGTGGTAAAAAACCGACCAATCGAGTCATACTTATTCCAATTAACATCAAAAAGGTCCTCGGGTAGCTGCCCGGAGCTGCCCGGACCCGTCCGAACGTTGCCCAGACTACGTGGCCAGCCACGTCACCAAAACTTGATGACGTGGCGCCACGTGGACAACCATCTTCTTCCCTCTCTTCCTCTCCTCCTCCTCCTCCTCCTCCGCCTCCTCCTCCTCCTCCTCTGCCTCGTCCTCCTCCTCCTCGTCCTCCTCCACTTCGTCCTCCTCCTCCTCCACTTCGTCCTCCTCCTCCTCGTCCTCCTCCTCCTCCTCCACTTTGTCCTCCTCCTCCTCCTCTTCTCCTCCTCCTCATCCTCCTCCTCCTCCTTCACGTGGCGCCACGTAGTCCGGGCAGCATTCGGGCGGGTCCGGGCAGCTGCCCGAGGACCTTTTTGATGTTAATTGGAATAAGTATGACTCGATTAGTCGGTTTTTTACCACGGGGTACTAAAGTAATTTTGGGCGATACCACAGGGTACTAAGTGGACTTTTCCCACAAAAATATATCTATCAAGTTCCGTGGGCTTTATTCTTGACCAGGCCTACCTTTTCCTTTCTCAATTGCAGTCCATAACTAAATTTGTATGGGCTTTTTATACGGGATCATGCATAGCATTTCGTTAGCCCAGCAGAAAACTTAACATTTTCCATGGGCTCCGTTACGGGTCTAGGCTCGGCTGTTAGCCCAAATCCCAAATCGGATGGATATATTTATCCTATTTGTGCTCTTAGAGATCCACTTTTACCTTATAAACAAGTTATTAAGTTTGAGACATTGAAAATATAAGTTCTAAAAAAAATATTAAAAATACAATAAAGTTAAATATTTATTGAAAAAGTTTACCTCTTTTAAGATCTTCCCTGATTTGAACGTGGTATCCGAATATCAGCTGGTCTAGATTAAAAAAAAGTAAAATATAAACTTTATTTTAACGAGCGTTACATTCTAAACTTTACAATATGTACAAATCTCGACGATTGAGCCTGTTGATTTTTTTGTAACAGACGGACGGTAGAGAATAGGTAAGACGAAATTATCGGTGAGTTTGTCACAGATATGACAATTGAGAATTGGATGGACCCTACAAAATTATAGTCCATGACAAATTAAGAGGCCTAGTAAAAAATGAGCATCGGGATATTTTTGTTTCGATACGTCGAGCCACGTTCTCTCCACATTAATCTTGGCGGTGTTGAGGAGAAGATTTGTTATTCTAATTCGAAACAACCTGGTATATTACATTGTCCACTGAAATCTTTTATCCAAATACGCCAATATAAGTGGGTTTTCTGAACGAATTCTAATGTGACAGGTGACAACTCAAAGTGGGATAAAAGGTAATTAATGATCGAACGGTAAGAGTTTTAACAAGGCATGTGACCATCGCTATATACATGATTGTCACATTTGGGGATGAGTAGAATAATTTTAGATGGGTAGAACGCAAATATGTGTCACGTATATATATATATTCCTTACAATATTAATAAAATGCATTCACTTATCGAAAATTTTTAATATATAATTCAAAATTAGATTAGTCGATTTGATAAGTATATATGTACCAGTTAGTTCGATACAAAGATGGGGAAGGGGAATGAAGGTGAGTGAGTACAGGGAAAGGATGCCGACCTGAAGAGGAAAGGGTTAGGGACAAACGCTTCAATCCTTTGGGAAATACAAGGAAGTAGGGCGGCGTCACCGACGCCACATCCGACGACAAAGCCTATGCCTTGCAATTTTTGTCTCTCTCTTACACTCTCCTTTTCACTTGCATCCACCTGAGATGATGTTCATCACCCCAATATTAAAATTTGCTCATCTTCATTTTAATACAATTTGTAGTTGACAATGGACATATCCAAAGATATCAACAAATATATAACATCTGTAAATAGCTAGCCATTATAGTCCTACTTTAGTGGTAAGCCACATGTTTATGGCTTTCGTATATATTATATGTCATTCGCCGATTGGCTTTCGCTAGCTAAGAGCGTCTAGTTTCTCCCGTCCCTTGTTAATTATTTGCGTATTACATGGGATAAATTAGTTTCGACATATATATATATTGAAAACTAGATCCCAATGAATAAACGTAAACAAACACTAAATTTAGGTGAAAAATATTGAAGACGTGGAAAAGATACTGAAAAGAAGAATTTACTAAGTGACTCAAAATAATACAAGATCAATGATTTCGAGAATTATTTTCAAAATTTGTAACTCTCAACTACTCATATAAGACCAACAATATAGGTTTTTATATATAAAAAAACTATTAAATTTGAGTTTAGTGTCGAATAATATAATT
Organism: Hypericum androsaemum; assembly: GCA_963995505.1. NCBI lineage: Eukaryota > Viridiplantae > Streptophyta > Magnoliopsida > Malpighiales > Hypericaceae > Hypericum > Hypericum androsaemum. The sequence continues at coordinate 409,192 of OZ023183.1, read as the reverse complement.
TGAGTGATTAATTTTGGTTCATTTTCGCAAACATTCGATCATCGTTGTAAGGTTTGTCTCCATTATCCTGTACACAGGTCCCACCCCGTATATTAACATCGTCGACTGCCTCCTTTCTGATTTTCCTCAGCTATCTCCAATTAGATATTTACATTCATTCTGGGTTAGTTATGTTAAAAAATTGCTTTTTTGGTAGTATAACTGGGTCGTTCTAACAAAAACAAGGTCGTTTACTCCCTTTACGAAAAAAATAGATGAAATAAAACAAAGGTCCAAAATAACGCAAAAAAAATTGTTACGAATCAGGGCCGGCTCCATTTAAGTGGGCCCGCTCTATCAGAGATTTTGTCGTTTAGCGTGAAGCACAAAGCAATCTAGAGGATATGATCAATTAACTTTAGCCAATGGATAAAAAAAGCTAATGGAAAGAGGAGGCAAGCCAATGATGATAAATAATTCCCTTAAAATAACAATGAAAAAATATCCAAGTACACTTTATATTTATCTTTTGTAACCTTTAAAAGAGATTCCAAATTTTAAAAAACTCATAAAAACATTTATCTTGAATTTTTTTACAAATGGAAATATATGTCAAACAAAATATAATCTACCAAAATAAAAATAAAATTCCTTCAAAACAGGTAAACTTAGCTTGTTAATCCTGATCCCAAAAAGAGCGAAAAAAGAAAATTTGCTTGTGAACACTAAATTTATTTAGAGTTGTTCAATTGTGGTAAATCGGAGACTTCCAATTAGATAATTTCAGGTTAGATTTTTATCTCTTTTAATATCCGTGTCAGAGATAAAACTGAACAAAGCGATAAATTCATCAAAATAAAAAGATATAAAAGAACTAGTTGCCAACCTTTTCCTCCTCTTAAAGTACTTCACCAACACCATCCCGATGGAATTGAGCTCCCTCAAAATTGGAAACATACCAAATTCTCATAATTCAGATTGAAAGAAGAAGCCATTAGAGGATCTTTAATAAAAGTATTTTCTTTTCTTTTTTGGTATTAGAAGACGATGATCAATTCTCTTTGTGGTAACTTAGGGACGCACAAGAGTGAAAGCTCATCATGCACAAAAATGGTGCAACCTCTAAGCACTTCACCAAATGAGTCATCTTCCAATTTCATCTCCATGTCCAAAAAGGCCAATACCCATCAATCCTCTGATCATCTAGACCAAACTGGCCTAAACCCGCCAAGTCTCAACTTCCCATCAAAATATGATGTTGATGGAGACATAGAGGTCAATTCACCGGATAGTTCGGTCTGGGAGACGTTCTTCTCCGACCATTTCGATTCGGACTTCATGGTCCTGTCCCCTGTAAGGAACTTGCCTAATTCTCCATCCGGTTGCAACTTCAACTACTTGGATGCAATGCAAGTGCAGAGCCCTCCTAGACACATGTCCCCTCTTGGACCGTTTAATAGCAGTAACAGTAGAGTCAAAGGCATGAGCCCACTTCACAGGGTGCTCAACTCTCCGGGGAACAACAACTTCATGCAGATAGAGAGCATCTCCTTGCCGCCTCTCGACCCGGATTTTCCCGACCAGTATCATCAGGGTGAGTGTTTAACCTCTATTGCACGTTATCTACACACGTTACTTATTACGGCTGTTATTATCTATAATTCGCTTCTGTTGCCCTTACAGGAGGGTACCACCAAGTAGGCGCGAGTAAGTTATCGTTAACAACGACAGCCCTATTCGATGACATGCCAGGCGGTTCGGTCCCTGCAGGGATCTTGAACTTAGACTGTCTCGGAATCTCAAACAATTCGGGATTCTGCGAGGAGTCGTCGTCGTCGGGAGGAGGTGCAAATGGAGATATCTATACCCAGGTCGGAACGAGGTCGTTGTCGCAACAGCTTCAACAGGAGCTTCAGCTTGAGAAGCGGCAAGATCAGCATCAGCCGCGGGTTCCTTCTCCAACACCGTCTAGTAGTTCATCGCAACCAACGCCTTCAAGGAGCTCCATCGCCACCCCTCTAGGCTCCCAACAGAACCTCGGCCACACGCTGATGGTTCCTGTTCCTATTGGATCTGATCAGGTGAACAACTTATCTAATTGGTTCTTGTTCTTGCTCATTTTTAGTCATCAGTTAGATGGAAACGGGGCCTTGAGCTCCCTTTATTCACAAAAAAATAATTATTATATAGACAAACTGCTGTATTGGAGATTTCGACGTACGAAATGTTCAGGATTACAGATCACGTTACCATGCATGGCCACGAGAACAAATTGTGTCTAGGTTGTTCTTACCATGATGTATATTTCATCATTGGAAAATTTGATTCACGCTGTCGAAAGTTTTTTTTTTTGGTAGGTAAAAATACTTCATTAAAAATAAAACGGAAAAACAATGAAAAAGGGCAAAAGAAAAGAAAAGAAGAGAAGAGAAACCTAATCTAAATATTATCAATTGGTTTATTGGACCCCTATAAAATTGTTGGAATTGACAATTGGTACTAGAAAGTCCAAAAACAGACTCCTGTTTTGCTATATAACAATCAAAACGGGAGAATCCATCGGTGGCATATACTAATTAACGATATTTTCTTATTTATAGAAAGAAGTTGGGATGTGATAAAAGCCTACTGAGAAAAGATAAAAACAAGGAGAAAAGTGATCAGAGTATTAAGCGCGAGTGATAGAGATTGTCCAATAAAGAAACATTAATTAAAAATAAGAAGTATGTAAGCTCCAAATATTACATGCATATTTTTCTTTGGTTAGGGAATTATATATTGTCGCAATATATATGCGCGTATATATATATATATATATAAAAGTGTACTTTAGTATACTATGATTTGAAGTCAGGATAAATTGTATATTTTTCAAAGGTAAATATCTTGTGGTTTAAAACATTGGAGTACAAGTTTTTCCTAATTTTTTTACTTGTAGAATCCGTGCAGCTTTTCTCGATTGCCCGGCTACCTGGAACGTCACAACCTATGGCTGATGGTGCAACTTTTGCGGTTATTTATGATTGTATTTTGTTTGAATTTAGATCATTTAGTTTAGTAAATATACCATGGTGTATTTTTCTCAAATGTTCATAAACATGCCCTATATATCTGTATTTTTCAGGAGCAAGACAGCGGGCTCCAACTAGTACATCTCCTTCTAGCTTGCGCCGAGGCAGTAGCCAAAGAAGACTACATGCTAGCCAGAAGGTACCTCCACCACCTCAACCGAGTGGTCACCCCGCTCGGCGACTCCATGCAACGTGTCGCCTCCTGCTTCACCGAAGCCCTAAGCGCAAGGCTCGCCGCCTCCCTCACCACCAACCCAAGCTCCTCCACCACAAAACCCTTCTCCCCTTTCCCTCCAAACTCCATGGAGATCCACAAAATCTACCAAATCCTCTACCAGGCTTGCCCCTACATAAAGTTCGCCCATTTCACAGCCAACCAAGCCATATTCGAGGCCTTCGAAGCCGAAGAGCGTGTCCATGTGATTGATCTCGACATCCTCCAAGGATACCAGTGGCCGGCCTTCATGCAAGCCCTCGCAGCTAGACCCGGTGGTGCCCCGTTCTTGAGGATAACCGGAGTCGGGTCATCCACAGAAGGCGTCAGAGAGACGGGACGTTGCTTAAGCGAGTTAGCTCACTCCTTAAACGTTCCGTTTGAGTTCCATCCCGTTGCGGAAGAGTTGGAGGACCTACAACCTCACATGTTTAACAGAAGAGTGGGCGAGGCTTTAGCAGTTAACTCTGTTAACCGGCTCCACCGAGTACCCGGGAACCGGCTGGGGAACTTACTGGCCATGATCAGGGACCAAGCTCCTAATATAGTAACCCTAGTTGAGCAGGAAGCGAGCCACAACGGACCCTACTTCCTCGGAAGGTTCCTCGAGGCGTTGCACTACTACTCCGCAATTTTCGATTCGCTGGACGCAACTTTCCCGCCTGATTCCTCCCAGAGGGCCAAGGTGGAGCAGTACATATTCGCACCAGAGATAAGGAACATCGTGGCTTGCGAGGGCATGGAGAGAACAGTGAGACACGAAAGGCTCGAGAAGTGGAGGAAGCTAATGGAAGGGAAAGGGTTCAAAGGAGTGCCCCTGAGTGCGAACGCGGTGACCCAGTCTAAGATATTGTTGGGGCTCTACTCTTGTGATGGATATAGGTTGACCGAGGATAAAGGCTGCCTCCTCTTGGGCTGGCAAGATAGAGCTATACTTGCTGCTTCTGCTTGGCGATGCTGATACCTTTTTCGCCCTTTGTCATCTTTCGCGTGTAATTCCGTTCTTAATATTCCTCCTATCAGTTCTTTATCTTTGGTCAATTGTTATTCTTGTTGTCTTTATTTGAAGTGAAAACGTTTATAGAAAACCTTGAGTTTTTGGTGGGTATAATTAGGGGAACAGGTTTTCGGTAGAGTGGTGGGCTTAGGAGGATGAAGCCTATCACTTTGATTTATTTTGTTTTTTGCCTCTCCAGTTAGGAGAAGCCATTGTTTTTATGGTCAACCAGATATTGGCACTCGTAAGCAATGGACTGAGTAATAATTCTCCAAGTTATTAAGCCCGAGAAAGAAATAGAGATATGTACCTTCTTTTATGTGCAAAGGGTAGAACCGAGCTGACTCTTTCACTCTCAACAAATGTATATATGGATAGGCATATAGCTATAACTATGCCTCCAATAACAAGGTGATGCCATTTTACAATCTGCAGAAAAGAGTATCTACTTCTGCAGAAATCCCACAAATCTCCCCCTTTCCAACTGCAATCAGACAGCTTAAAACACACGGAGCATAGCACATTCACAACTCTAGTGTATAAAACAACCAAGATGGGGGACTAGGGACATGCCATGTCTTAATCGACCTGATGGCAATGGAATTGATTAGCTGTAGAAATCTTCCATGCGAAACAAATAATTTTGTGGCAACTGTATAGAGAACATGTTCAACCGGGACCACTGCAGATGGCTGCAGCTGTATTGTGGTACTGGTGTGGCGGTGAGAAAAAATAGAAGATTTAACATTTATGTAGCATGAAGACACATCCACTACCAGGATACAGTTACAATAAGAGTGCCACCCATGATACACAAGGAGGACGACACAATTTGCGACGGATGGACCTTCCAGCTTGTGAATGAGCAAAGACCAGCAACCCATGAGCTTAAGCCTTGATGTATCTCACTCACATTATGGTACACGCACATGAAGTTTTCCTTGGAATTTCGTCCACCTTTTTCTCTGTCACCCAAACAAAGCCTACATATGAGAGAGCTGTGACCGAACCACAATAAGATTCGTTTGGTATGCAATCTCTTTTTGGGGGTTTTCTTTTCGTGTCGGTAAATTATTTGTTCTTATTTTCAGGAACCAACTGGATCGACAGAGAATGTAAGAAAGTTCTAGAACCAATAAGCGCCGGTGATAGTAACATAAACTACCTGATTTCGCTTTTGATAAAGTTTCCTGCACCACGACATGCATGGTGATAGCCCCCTTGAAATCTCCAAATGGAACTGTGCACTGGCCAACTGTTCTGGCGTTCTCCAAAATTTTTCCAGCACTTATCAATCTGATTTCACTTGATGTTTTGGGTGAAAGCTGTTTATCTGAAAGGCAACAACAAGACATCTGTTGCTTATTGAACAATTCAAAGGCCATCATTCATAAGGTGATAACAGTGATAACATATATTCTCCACTCTATGAACAGAGTTAGTGCAAACAAAACATTTCCAATCAAAGGGATCTCAGGGGAAGTTAAATTTAAGTACCAGGAAAGCTCTTCCAAGAAATACGAAAAGTATGAAAAATAACTCGTGATGCTCTAAAATAGCAGCTTCTCCACAGGAAATTGACTGAAATGGTGGCCTAATGGTGAAACAAATAAGACCCAGTAGCTTCAATGTTCTAGCAGAAATCTCTTATGATGCCACTTAGGTTACTGTATGGTTTAACATCCTTCCTTGGAGCCATGCCACCACAAAAGTGCTTTGTTCAGATTCGAGTTCATGTTCGAAGGCAAAAAGACACTTTTTTCATCTTGATACTTGCATGAGATCATATGATCAAAAGGAAAAGGAACATTGCCATGATTAAAGGGCCAATAGGCCCAGGGACTCGGTTAATGCAACACAAAACTAAAAAACTCAAAATCCATTCAAGAAAAATAATACAAGTACCGTATTTGAGTTCACGCTTATGGCAAACCAAACGAAGCATGGAACCCTTTTCAATAAAATAAAAGTGAAGCATGAAAACAATGATAGCAAGAGCCCCATCCATTGAACAATCAATGAAGATTATTCTAGATATCATCCCCATTCACAGGTTATACTCTCCGGACAGATTGCAAGGGGTCTTCCTAGAACTCCGGACAGATTGCAAGGGGTCTTCCTAGATCAAAACCACTGGGTAATGATCAAAACTTAAAACAAAACAGGTCCACAGAGTTTGTGTTAACAATCAACAGTAAAGAGTTGGTGATTCTGATGAACTAGGCATCAATATCATTAAATAATCCCAGTTCCCATGCCTAGTTAATGAGTTTACTTTTAAAGACCTCATGCCAAAGCAGTCTCTCGCTCTTAGTTTGTTACGAAACTCGTATCATGCAGGACAGAGTAATTACAAACAAAAATGGAAGACACGGCCTATGTATTACGGAGGAACCACCAAAAACAAATTCTTATCTCGTGACAAATAGCAGAAGATCAGATATGAATCTCAACACTATGTCTTCAAGCAGAAAAGAACATCTATCTATGCTAGAGAGCATGCTTTCTGGATGTGAATTGGATGGTGCATCCTACTCCTAGATAATCAGCATACCTTCTGCAGCCACAAAAACAAGGCCTGTGGCACCATACTCCTACATAAACTTGCTTCGGATACAGCGTTATGCGACTCCGCAAACATAAGTCCCTCCACAAAACAATAAATCCCTCACCGTTCATCACTCATTTTCGCTATCAGATGGTTATTCAAGAAAACCAAACATCCTGCAGGCGTTTAAGAAACAAAATTCCCGCGGCTTTCATATTATCGGGGAGCAGATCAGTATCTGTCTAGGTCCTTCGTGGAGCGACCAGCCAACCGTTCCACGCAGCTAAATTCAGTATCACCGCTAACTAATTACCGATTTAACCCCGCGGCTGATGAAGAACTAACTCGATCACTTAAAAAATGAAAAAGAAAAAAAAACCAGAAATATAATATTATCTGAATAAAAAGGCAAAAGAAAGGGAACCTTTAGGCCAGTCGGCGAAGATCCTCTCCTTGAGAACTTGGACGGTGGAAGTAGGGGAGTACCAATACGGCCCTAAATCGGAGCCGTCGTTGAACCGGAACTTGAGCTCCACTAACCCCTCCTCCGGCATTCTCCTCCTCCTCAATACGACGCCGTTTCGGTCTCCAGTCCGATCCCTGCAACAAGGAGAAAGGCCAAAAACGACACACAAGTTACAAGTCGCGGATCGAAACCGCCACAAGTAGGAGAAGGAGAGATTACCTTCGAGGAGCTAGGGTTTCAACTTTTCAAGTGGATCGTTTCTTCTCTCCTTTTCTTCTGCCCCTTTTAATTTTATAATAATAATTGGATTTTTTTTGGAAGTGCTCAGTTTTTTATCTATTGAGGGAGGAAGCAGCGGGGGGCGGTTAATTCTTCGGATCTTTTTTTTTTTTTATCAGCCTTTTGATTTTGATGCTTTTAAAGGGACGAGCCGAGAGCGTAGACTCGAGGCAGGGAAAGTACAGGGGGGGAAGGAGTGAGACCGAATCTTGTCAGTAAATTGAATAATTTCTTTATTTTCTCCTTTCTATAAGTATTTTATATCTTTATTGGTTGAAAGAAAATTGTTATTATTTGAAAATGTCAACATTGCACCGGATGACCTTCCTTCCATTATCAGATACATTAGATTATGGCGGGATGAAAATCGGGTGCATTGTCCAAGTACAATATACCTAGGGATGACAATGGGTAGGGTAGGGTATTGATATACTCTAATTTTTTTGGATGGACTCATATCCTACCCTCGACCCTACAAATTTTTTATTGTTAGATTCATACCATACCATCCTGGAGACCCAGGATCTACAGGGTCTGCAAGGTCCGACCCTTTAACGTTCTGCATTTTGATAAATTTCAATCAAAACTTAATTTTTATATAAAATTTAAATAAATTCAATACATATACTATATTACACATCAACATTCAATAGAAAATTGATGAAACATCAAATTTTGCAATTTAATTTCAATAGTCCAAGATTTTTTTTTAGAGTTTGAAATACATAAACAATTCAACAAAAGAAAAATATAGCATGTCAGTTTCTAGTGATCCATCATTTACGACATCTTCTAAGCTAGTTGCGGAATAACATAATAAATATGTTAAAGTTAACCGTAAAGTATATTATATATATTATTAATACGGTCTAACAAGGATTTAACTAGAGTCTAATTAGGGTAGAGTCTAAAATAGGGTAAAAATTTAAGGGTATGGTCCGACCCACAGGGTCTAGCTATGGATTCATACCCTACCCTAGACCCTACCTCTAAACATGGACCCATACCCATACCCTACCCTAGACCCAGTCAAAGTCAACATACCCTAGATCCATAGGGTAAGGGTAGGGTCCGACCCTCAGAGTATGGGTATTTCTGCCATCCCTAAATATACCTGGTGTGAAAATGATGATATAGCAGATTCATGCTTCCGTAACTGACGAAAAAAATTATTAGTTACAATATTTTAATCATTAATCTTTTAATAATTTTTTCTTAAAAATAAATTAAACTATGTAGGGCATGTCATAATTGAAAAATATATAATCATTTACTGTACCATTTTAAAAGTATCATTGTAAATTTTTTTGTACATTGGCGTCTCAATTCAAAATCCTACGCCGTGAGATGGGTGGGACGGGAAAGAGAAAAAATTAAGAAAACATTTTTAATCATAATGTTTAAGCTTAGGAAATTTAGATTCTTTTTTTTGTTGGTAATTTAGTTTCTAATTAACTTGGCATTTATTTTAGACAGGCGATGCATATATTATCCAGAAGACGCGTCGGTGGCACTGAACAATTAGGCACGTTGTGAGTGGAGCTAACTGTGGCGGGATAAAGTCCGAAGCTATCTCTGCCACCAAACAAGTATTCAGATTAATTAGTTATAAACTATTTTAATTTTATTAAAAAACGATTTCGTACCTATTTTATCACTATTTAAATACCATTTATCTCAAATCTGACTCTTTTTTTTCGGGCATAATTACCGTTACGTTCCTTGACGACATGGAACAGCGGGCGTTTGAAGATTTCCGTGATTGGGCCTCCACTAACTCACATGTCCAGTTCACTATACCTAATGGGCCAAGCTTTTCTTGGCAAAGTCAATGGGCCCATATGGAGGAGCCATTTGGGCCATAAGAAAATATGGTTTGGTATATTCAACACAAAAAAATCAACATTTTTCTAAATATTCGGTGGGCCTACAAAGATGCGGCAGCTCAGTATCGATCACGGGGTATTCTTCTGTTTGTTGGAAAATTTCATGAACTTTACGAGATATATTTTTCAGATTATTAAAAAATTTTCGATATTATAATCATATTAAACATACCTGTGAAGAAATAATTATAATACTGGTGCAGAGACAAAACTTGGATAAGAACAACATGGTAAATTTTCTTGGAACAAAATTCTTTACAGAGGATGGAGCAATTAGAAATAATTCGTACCTAGTAGGTCCAGAAAAAAAAGAACAATGTACCCAAAAAGAACAAAATAAGGGAAGGAACAATAATAGCTAAGGCATTAACTAGCTTCGAGACATTAAGTTGTGGCAGAGGAATTAATATCTGAAACCGACATGGTATATATCATCCGACAATATAAACTAACAACGTTCCACTTCCTCTGCAATTTCCTTCTCTTTTTCCCCTAAACAATAACCAAAAAGAAAGAAAGAGGTAAAGAAGTCAACTAAGATATTTGGTTCGAACTTGTATAGACTTGTATATTCAGTCTAACATGTGATCGGATACCAAATGACTTTTAATAAAATTAAAGTCCTACGTTTTTTCCCTCACCACTTCCAAACGTGAGAATAGGGAAAAGATTTCCAAAAACAAAAAAAAAGAAAAGAAAAAACGTTAAATAGTATCAAAGCCAAAGAGCACCAGCATCTTTGAGGAGAGGAACAAGGGAGCCGTTAATATGAGAAGCCATGACTCTATCCATGGCCCCAACGAGCTTCCCACCAATAAAAACGACAGGGACACCTGTCGCCGAGGTCCCAAGCAGCCTCACAAGGGCCTTCTCGAGGTCCTTCCCTCTCGGATCGTGGTCCAGCTCGTGGACCGTAGGGCTGACCCCTAACCCGCAGAAGAGGCTCTTGATGGCGTGGCACATGCAGCACGTGCTCACGCTGAATATCACCACCGCGCTCTCGGAGACGATCCCGGAGATCCTCTCGTACGGATCTCCGACCGGCGGGGTGGGTCGTGGCTGTGGGATGTTGGCGTATGATCCCCACGTCTCGGTTATTTGGTACATGTTTCAAATGTTGGGAATGTGTTTAGTGTCGTAGTAGTGAAGAATCAGTAGAGAGCAAGCAATTGGAGACACGGAAAGAGAGAGAAATGGGATGGAATCTTGGAGATTTGTGTTTGACGTGATTTGGGTTGGAGTGGACGATATTTATAGAGGAGGAAACGTTTGTAGAAATTCCACCAAGTGTAAAAAATGCATGCCTTGAACTATTCTAGGGTGCTTTTACTTATCTATTATATTATGAAAATTTGTACCTTTTATATGTGATTGTGGAATTTGTTTTTGTTCTATATCAACCAGTAAACTAAATTAGAATAGTTGTTTTATGCACTCGTTAAAGAAATATAAGAAATATTTTTGTATTGCATATTTTTTAATTGTTGTAGTCTTAGTGGGGAATTTTTGGTCGATCATCCATTATTTTCAATTAATCCGTGCTTAAAAAATATTAATTTAAATTAGCTCTGTATCATTTTATCTTCACAGTCACCAATAGAATAAACTAATTAAATAAATAACATAGCATATAATATTATTATTTTTCGAAACTACCGAATACAAATATCAACTGAACTAATTATCTAAATTAACCGGACATAATCTCCAATTGTAGAAAAAAGAACCAAAATTTTAGATTCTCGTCCGTTTTGGATTGCTTACTTTGATGACTATATGTTCCAAGCAATGTGGTATGTGATATTTTTTGGTTGATATTTTTTTATAAGAGAAGTTGTTTGTGTTTATCAAGTTATGATTTCTTTGATTAGTATTTATTTTTTTATCCGTTGTAATTATCTGATGTAATATTTTTGAGATTTTCTTTAAAGAGTAATACAAATTTACTTAATAAAAAAATTGCAAAGGAAAGGAGTGGAGTTTTAATAGTGATAAAAGCTGGAGAGTCATGTAGACGTCAGCAACTCGACGCATGCTAAAAGAGAGAATTGTGGAAAGAGAGCTTCCGTAAGCTTTAGGATCCTTTCTCCTCTCCCCATTTTCTTTTTCGTTTCTATTATGTACATTTTCTGTTTACCATACTCTCTCTCCCAAAAAAAATAGGCTAGGCTTTATTATGTTTGTCATCTTGCACTTCAAAGAGAGGCATTCCCACGTCACCCAGTGGGAGAAAAGTAATAACATAGCAGGTGGGAGTGTGCCCCCTTTTCTAAGATTATACGCTGCCCTTTTAAAGAAATCAAAATATTATGCTAAAAAATCTGAAAAAGGACAAATTACTGAAGAATATAGGGCCTTAATTCATCGATCAGATTTTCTTCAAGTACTAAATAATTTTGTATTCATTTAATGAGGTACCAGATTTAAAATTTAAAAAATATCTGAAAAGAGTTCGATAATTCTGAACTCTCAATACCCGATATAAAAATAGGCAAGTATGTGTTTTTATTATCTACATGCATTAAACAACCCTTTATGCATGTGATATTGTTGAGTTACTACAGATATTTTCCGTATTAACGAGGATAATGAAGAGAAAAGTGCATCCTACTCTGAGTGCAGCCTTTAAAAGAGGAGGCGTTGTGGGTTAATAGACAGACGGCTGTTTCCGTCATTGTTGTCGGCCCCCACTTCTTATAATACAAAATAAATATTTTCAATTACTATACCCTAAGTACGCTATACATGCTACAACTATTTCACATCTTAGAAATTAGCATAATGGACGGACTATTATGGCCATTACCAGGGCTGCCCGTTTTATTTTTGTATACAAATAAATTGTTATTATATATTTTTAAACAATAAATTTCCATCAAATCATTTACTTATCTTGTATCATCGTACTAAATATCTTATTCTCACGGCAGGTTTTAGTTAATTAGATGCCCTACTGAACACAACAGTTTAACCTGCTTGACCTTTTTTTTTTTAGCGGCCGTCAGAATTTTACATGTCATGCATAGCTTATAAAGATAAATGCTTTTATATCATTAAACACATAAATCACTAGTTTAAAAAATGTTGGAATTCAACCAAAAAGTCTCGGAAAAAATAGTCTTGGAGTCCCACTTTCCGCTTCTAGTGTCCGCTATTGGTCCATTGTAACGTAGCAACTAGCAACAGCTAGCAATTAATCGAGTTAGTAAAGAAAGTGAGCATCGTTAATCATCTCACACCTGCCCCAAGCCTGGCTGTTCTGTACTATTTTTCTAAAGGCAAAGTGAAATTATACTAATCTTGAAAAATAGTTATAACGTAAATGCTTAAGTTATCAAAACAAAAGCGTGACAGCGCGGTTCTGCATTATTGCTTGAAGAATTTTTGCTTTCTATCTGCCCAATATTCATTGAATTGATAAATCTTTTGCTATATTGATTAATGTATATTTGAATTAAATTGAAATTTTTTTAAGGTAAATTTTTTACACCATAACAATGCCAGTGATTGAACTATGTACCTTATAGATATTTACAACACTTTGTGTAGTTGGGCTACAAGCTTTTTGGCAATTTAATTGAATTTGAACCATGTTTCTAATATGCACTTAATTAATTCAATATGAATTCGCTATTAACTGTGAGGGGCACATGCTTTGTTCCATGGCTCACAACCACGCATGCGTAGCCAAATACATGCTTGAATATGTAATTAATTAGTCCCCACCAAAAAAATGTAATTGATTAGACCATGTAAACAATTAATTATTAGTGTAGGACGAAATCTTCTCTCTTTTTCGGATGTCTAAGCCACGATTATAAAGTTAGAAGGGAAAAGTGCGATTGAATATTGTAAACGTACATTATCATATAACAATGATATGATAAAAAATCCTAATATAAAACTTTTACAAGAGGATACGAGCAGTAAGAACACTTTAACTTGAACTTTTATAATGTAATTATTAAGAAGATCCGCGTGCTATAGAATACTACACAGCTATAATGGTCGCGGCATGGAAAGTGACTGAACTATGCAACAAGTACGTACACATGAGTCAATGCGGGATTGCCAATGTGGTCAAAAGTAGCAAATTGGTTAAGGACTATTCGATGTGCACGATAATTTGATCATACGGTGGGGGTGCAAAGAAATTTTTTTTTATAAGTTAAGTGATATATTCCTCAAGAAAAATTATATCAATAATATTAAAGATACAGAACTTTGAGTACCAGATAACAAATATCTAACAAGAGATAAAATGCGATCTAAATATATGATCCAATGTATCACCGAAAATCTATACCAAAAGCCCGAAAAATACACCAAACCCCAAGCATAACCACCTAAGCAAAGACGATTTCCTTTATGCACTTGTTACTAACTCTTCTTATTTTTAGTACATTATACTTTTTGGTCAAATATTTGATATTTATAATCAAATACTAGCGAACCCTGTTTTAGAAGTAGCTCACCCAATGATATTTTATATATTCGCCAAATTTCTCCTTAAGTGAAAATAATTTATCTTACAACTTTTTGATGAATTCACATTAGTCACTACACCTTTTTTAGTCAACTAATACATGCTATTGAAGGCTAGACACACAAGGTATTGTCATTATTTTTACATTGTTTATTACTTAGTTGTGAAATGTAAGTGTTGAGTAATGTCGAGAAGTTGTGATGGTTGGCGGTCGCCACTAAGTTGGCGATCGCAAGTCTATGTTCCAGAATTTTCCAGTTTATTTTTTACTCTTGTTTTAGACTCCTAATTTGACATATATAGGTTTCTTGTACTCCAAAGGTTCATCTATTATATAAAGACGTGTTACCCTACGGTTAGTTATTACTTTGTGACTTGGATCCATCAATAATAGTTCTTCTTTCTCCCCATGGATTTAGGCATTAGGCCGAACTACGTAATCTCTTGCGTCCGTGTTCTTTGCGCATTTTATTCTCTAGTTGCTAAATTCTCAATAAATGGTATCAGAACTAATGTTGGAGGATGACAGACGACGCAAAATTTGCTCTTGTAAAGTTCGATGGCTCATCAAATTTCAGGTTATGACAAAGGCGTGTCAAGGATCTCCTCGTGCAACAAGGGATGGTCATCGCACTCTCGGAGAAGAAGCCTGAGAAGATGGAGGACTAAGAGTGGAAGGAGATGGGGGCCAAGGCGGTGGCGATAATTTATTTGTGCTTGGCGGATGATGTGATGTATCACGTCATGGATGAGGAGTCACCAGCTGAGGTATGGAAAAAATTTGAGGCAAGGTATATGTCTAAGTCTTTGTCGAACAAGCTTTATCTTAAGCAAAGATTGTACGGGCTCAAGATGAAGGAGGGCTCGAATTTGAGCCAACACATTAATAGTTTTAGTCAACTAATGAGCGACTTAAGAAAGGTTGATGTGAAGTTCGAGGAAGAAGACAAGGCAATGTTGCTACTGAATTTCTTACCAAGTTCCTACAAAAATTTGGTTACAACTCTAACTTGGGTGAAGGAGTCCCTGGTATTGAAAGATATCACGAGTGCTCTGCTAGGGTTTCATCAAAGGAGAAAAATTAGCGATGAACAAGCAGAAGGACTGGTTGTGAGGGGTAGCCATGGTGGTCGTAGTAAAGATGGAAAAGGATCCAGGTCGAGGTCAAGGAGGTTCAAAGGAAATTGCTTTGAGTGTAGAGAAAAAGGGCACATGAAGAAGATTGTCCGAGAAGAACTTGGGATCACGAGAGAAAAACATAGAGTTCCATGAATGTGGCCTCATATTCAGACGGGTCAGATGGTGATCTTCTTTCTGTCTTATCTGGTCCAAAGCTTTCTGATTCCTGAATTGTTGAGTAATGTCGAGAAGTTGTGATGGTTGGCGGTCCCCACTAAGTTGGCGATCGCAAGTCTTATGTTACAGAATTTTCCAGTTTAGTTTCGACTCTTGTTTCAGACTCCTAATTCGACCTAGATAGGTTTCTTGTACCCCAAGGGTTCGTCTATTATATAAAGACGTGTTATCTTATAGTTAGTTATTGCTTTGTGACTCGGATCCATCAATAAAAGTTCAACTTTCTCACCGTGGACGTAGGCACTAGGCTGAACCACGTTATCTCTTGTGTCCATTTTCTTTGCGCATTTTGTTCTATTAGTTGCTGAATTCCTAACAGTAAGTGATCACACTTTTTTTATATATGTACATGTTTGACCAAACCATGTAAATGGGTTGGTTTGACATGTCTCATCGCAGCCTTTTTAATCCGTTGGATGCCTATATTTTTTGCCATGTAGGGTGAAACAAGACTAGGTAAATTTGGAAGGTAGGACTTGGTTAGACTCGGCCTAGATGAGGTAAGCTTTATTCTAAGGGTAAAAATATCATTATATCTCACAACTGTTTGACTAACACGTATTTTAACGGAAATCGTAATAGGACTTGTTTAAAGTTTTCTATTGAATAAAGAAATTTTACATATACTAAAATAGATTTTATTAATTAGATGCACACCAACCCATTTCGTGAAACATAAATTAAGATGATCTATCGAACGACGATACATCGTTCGTGGACATTTTAGTACATATAATCAGAGGTGTCACGTAATAATTAATATTTAGTACGTTTGGCAGGGCGAATTTTATGAAACGTCTCTCAAATTTGTATTTTCTGACCGTAAGAATAGAACAAAAGCAACATATTATATAAGGTCGTTAATAACAGTTTAACAAGGGGTAATAAGGACGCATTTGGTATATTCAGGAGAAAATTTGGGAAACAATGACTTTTTTTTAGAAAGGGAACACTGACTTATGGTCTATTATGAATGTAACACCTTTAGTTATATATTACATAGTTTCTAGTGTAGTGCATGTTATGTACATTTGTACATAGTTATGTTATGAATGTAACACCTTTAGTTATATATTTACACAGTTTCTAGTGTAGTGCATGTTATGTACATTTGTCAGTTTGTATCGGCAAGTAATAAAATATTACTTATAAAAAATATTATATAAATTTAAGGGAACATGACGCCGCGAAAAGGCACCGTAGAGGATGGGGTAAGTTCAGTATTTTACGAGACATAACCGTTTTTTTTTAATGATAGCACAATGTATTGCATGTCGGCCAGTTTGTGTAAATCCCATGTTTTATTGGCAACTTCTTACACATTCAGAAAATTGTTGTACGTACATGGTAAATGGCAGACCAAATGTCGCCGGGGGGACCAACTCGGTGTGTTGGAAATGTTAATCACGATTATTGACTTGTCTCCCTCTCACCATTAGCAAGAATATCGCCTAATAATCAATTTTTTTAATTAGTTGATAGAGTTTTTTTAACTCATTGCCTTGTGTTACATTTAATGATGATGTTAATTAACAATTCAACAAGCTATCTTGCTCGTGGATCATTAGTCCTTACGTGGCTTCCAACATGTACCGATCCCGCTTTATCTTATGTTCCTTTTTAGGAGATTTTATGTTTTTTTATTTCTCTGATTCGATCTGCGGATACAGTAGTGATTAAAATTGCACCTCTAATTCCATATATAAAAATTTAGTATTAAAAATGTGTTATGTACTAATATTCATGGTGGGCACGAAACAAATAGTCTACAGAGAAACCAATATTACTTCACATGCAAACCAATATCACTTCACATGCAAATCAGCGTCTTCTAAACCAATATTACTTTACATACAAACTAATATCACTTCACATGCAAACCAGTAACACCTGATAGGTTATTGACCATCAGATTTAAAGATAATCAAATCTGACAGTTTAAAATGTAGTCCCCAACTATTGACAAATTTTCTTTAATCCCCACTCAATCCGGTCTCCTCTACAGAGTACTGTTCGGTGAATGATATACATCTTACACATATATACATACGCCATACCAAAAAATACAAATACATAAGTTTTTCTTTATAATAAAATTAAGAGAAAAGTCTATTTTAGTATCGTGTGGTATTATAAAAAATTATTTTAGTACCATGTGATAAAAAATTTATCAATCAAATCAAATCACAGTCAATTAACATTATTTAGATCTACGGACAGCTGTCCGAACTTGTCCGAACCTGCCCAAATTCTGCCGGGCCATGTAGCTCCTTCTCTTTCTCTCTTCCCTCTCTCTCCTCCTTTCTCTCCTCTTCCCCGCTCTCTGCTTCTTCTCCCAAAAATCCAGCCACCATAGATAAAATCCCACCATAGATAAAAAATTAACAAAATGTTTATTAAAACAACAACAACAAAAAATATATAAGTGAGTTGGGTTAATGATTATTGTTCTTACAGGAAAGGAAGGGCGATGAATTGGCAAGTCCAGCTCCTCGACTCGGCGGCGCCGATCTGAACATGGACCGCACCAGGAAGAAACACTCAACTCGCCTACTGCTTCCTTCGCCTCTTGCCTTGTCTCCTCATCTTCCTTTGTCTCTCCAAGAACCACACCATGAACCACCACCTCTAGATTATCCTAGACGGCGGCGGAGGGGTTCCAGACGGCGGTCTCGATTATCCATCTCGTCGTCGTTCTGGGATCGCCTCGAGCTCATGTACCGCACCAGGAACCACCGCCTCTCGTTCCGGGATCCCATCTCGTCGTCGTTCCCCCCTCCTTTTTTTGATTTCCCATTTTGTAGTGTTTCCTTATCTGGGTTTGTTTAATTTTGATTTTTTGTATCTGGGTATTGGTTGTTTGTGTTAAAGATGTGTAGGACATTAATTAGTTATGACTGTTATGGTCCATATATTTTCCTAGTTTATTATTTTCTATTTTTATTCGGTCTTTTTTTCTTATTTACTAAATAAAATTTGTTAGCCAAGTCTTGTAACCTCGTGGCTATATAATGCCCGACTCATTAGTATAATAATCAAGCTTTCAATTTCTTCATGGTATCAGAGCAGAGATCCAATACAAAAGGCTAAAAAAAAACCAATAAAAAAATCTACCCGTAGCACCATCAAAAACCCACCACCACAAATAAACCTACCATACAATAATAAACCTACCGAACAATAAACCTACCATACAATAATAAACCTACCATCCCACCGCAAATAAACCTACCGTACAATAATTCTACCATAGCACCATCAAACCCGTAGCACCATCAATCATCAAGCACCGCCTACGATGGCCAAAAATGGGAACAACCCAGCGACGGACATAACGTCGCCTTATTTTCTCCATCCCTCTGACAACCCAGGGCAACTCAATGTAAGCGAGCTGCTCAATGAAAGAAACTGTGGGGACTGGGTAGGAGAAATGACCAATTTCTTATTGGCCAAGAATAAGCTCGGATTCGTCGACGGTACCATTCCCAAGCCGGAGGCGAGTTCGGGAGAATACAATAGTTGGTTACGCTGCGACGCGATGGTCAAGGGATGGTTGGCAATCGCAATCGACAAGGAAGTCAGGAGCAGCGTGCGGTATGCCAAATCTGCGCACGAGGTATGGATCGACCTTAAGGAGAGGTTCGGAAAGACCAGTGCACCAAGGGCGTATGATTTGTGCCGTTCGATTTTGCAGTTACACCAAGAGAAGATGAGTGTCTCGGCGTACTTCTCTAAACTAAAATCCCTCTGGGATGAGATGGAGTCTATCTCTCCAATGATCGGTTGCACTTGTTCGACACGATCGACATATTCGGCTGCTCAGGAGCAATAACTGCTATACGTCTTTCTGATAGAATTGGACAACATGTTCAGTACCGTAAAGACTCAAATCCTCAGCACAAAATCGCAACCAAGCATAGGAGAAGCCTATCATCTAATCCTAGAAGAAGAGCAAACTCGACAAATTGCATCCGCAAGACAGCCAAGCGCGGAAGCTGCTGCTTTTCAGATAGGAAGTTATAACCAGACCAGCAAGGATACGGCTAATCGAAAAGGAAGCCAGAAGGACAAGACCCGATGTACCCACTGTCACAAATCAGGTCACTCTAAAGACCAATGTTTTGAACTGGTTGGCTACTCCGATTGGTGGAAGCGTGATGAGAATCGTGATAGAGGAAGGAAGGAGCAAGGGGACACGTATGCTGTCCAAAAATTCCCACCCCGTGCTGCCCAGGTTGGGGCTGATACAAGCCCGATTCCGGGATTGAGTGCCGATCAATACAGTTGACTCATTAAAGTGTTACAACCAAGGGGAGACACCAGTGCGCTCGCTGTGCAAGGTTCGGGAGCGGAGGTTCACATGGCTGGTATGGATACAGGAAAACGTCCCTGGATTATTGATTCAGGGGCAACTAAGCATATAACTTGTGATGCCAGCTTATTTTCCGGTCCTATACAGCGAGCATCTAATACACCAGTAAAAATTCCTACTGGTGCATCTGTTCCTGTTGAGGAAATTGAGACAGTAAACTTACCAAATAGGATTGTGTTGAAGAATGTGTTACATATTCCTATGTTTCGTTGTAATCTTATTTCTATTCGACGCCTATCGGAAGATCTAAATTGTGCTTTGACTTTCGTTGCGGGTTTGTGTGTATTGCGGGACCTACCTTCGAGGACCCTGATTGGAGTGGCTAAGCACCGCGGGGGGCTGTATTTGTTTCCTATTTCTATTCGGTCTCTTTTTCCTATTTACTAGATAAAACTTGTTAGCCAAGTCTTGTAACCTCGTGGCTATATAATGCCCGACTCATTGGTGTAATAATCAAGCTTCCAATTTCTTCAAGATAGAGTCTTTGAGGTTTTATTGGCATGAACGCCTGTCCCATTTTTACATGTTAGTTTTAAGGTCTTTTAAAGGTGCCTCCTTTTATGCCAAGAATTGTCAATGATTGATGATTGAATCTTGAATAGAGCCCGGTATAATGGGTAATGGTGGCTGGTTTAGTGAAGAAGAAGAAGAAGAGGAGAGAGAGGGAAGAGGGGAAGAGGAGAGAAAGGAGGAGAAAGAGGGAAGAGAGAAAGAGAAGAGAGAGGAGAAGGAGAAGGAGGAGAGATGCCACATCATCTGATTTTAATGATGTGGCTCGTCTACGTGGTCGGGTAGAGTTCGGGCAGCTGTCCGTGGACCTAAGTGATGTTAATTGGCTGAGGTTTGATTTGATTGATAAATTTTTTACCACAGAGTACTAAAGTAATTTTTTGCAATAATATAGAGTACGAAAATGGATTTTTTCCTAAAATTAAAATCAAAGATACTCTGCAATCTGTATGGTAAAAAGAATAATAATTAATGCATCCAGCAAAAGTCTGACTCCAACCGACTTTTTCAAAGGGGATGAAGACCGACTCTCCTGTCTACTTTTTCCCCAACGTTAAAAGACACTCTCTCTCTATGGGCCGTTATGTTAGAGCAAGGGGATGAGGCTTTATTGCAGCCTTTTGTCGCTCTTCGCATCACATTTTTGTCAACAGCTTACGCTGGCCCAAGGTTGACTGCTTCTTTTAACTTTATTAACCCCACATCCACCTACATTACTCTGTCAAATAATTAATTATATTTTTACCTACCCATTTTACCGCCCCCATTAGACACCATGACCATCCATCTCCTTTGTCGTTTTCATCACATGTCTATGGTGGTCCTTGAATTTAGAATAACTAATCTATATCCAAATCATTAAAATTAAATATTTGTGTTATTTATAATTTTCTAATTTTTTCAAAACTAAATTAAGAAATTTTAAACCATAAAAAGGTGTACAGTATTTGAATGAACTAAAATTTCCTATTTTTGTCAATTAAATTCTCTCTACCAAATTAAAAAGTTACAATTTTAGTATACGAACTCAATATATCTAACAATTAAGATATAAAAAATTGACCTCAGTCCTCACCCCCTGGAATTTACTTAAATCACTATTTCAGCCTCTCTTATTTTGAAATCAAAAATTTGACCCATAATTTATTTTTATTGAACTCTAAAGTCCGTTGCTGATGTTATCCGGTCAACATAATTTTAAAATGACTATTATACCCTTCTAATAAAAAAATAAAATAACCTTTCTTCAAACTTTCATTCCCTCTCTCCTTTCCCTCCTCTCCTCTTCTAACAGAACTTTAATGACCGACGAAACCATTAAACCAACAGAATTTAAGCCCTAAGTCTCCCTCCCTCCCTCTTCTCGTACGCGTTGGGTTTAGGGCGGAGATATGACGAAAATTAGGGTTTCGGTTCTGGCCGTGATTGTACTTGTTTAGTGTTCGATGCTTGTTGTAGCTTCATTCTGTCAATTGAATTGTCCTCCTTCTAATTCTGTCAATTGGCGCCTTGGTTAGTGTTCGATGCTTGTTGTGGCTCCCATTGCAAGGACAGAAACTTAGTGTAGTAGTATTCAAGGTAATTGGGATTGCAACAGGAGCTCCCAT
Organism: Hypericum androsaemum; assembly: GCA_963995505.1. NCBI lineage: Eukaryota > Viridiplantae > Streptophyta > Magnoliopsida > Malpighiales > Hypericaceae > Hypericum > Hypericum androsaemum. The sequence continues at coordinate 387,421 of OZ023183.1, read as the reverse complement.
CTCCATTACAGCTGTTTGATTAAAATCAGTTGGGATTTTTTTGGGTTGAAGAGAGAAGGCTGGGATTTTTCTGGGTTGAAGAGAGAGAGAGGAGAGGGGAGGGGAGGAGGGAGAGGAGGGTTGAAGAAGAGTTATTTTTATTTTTTTATTAGAAGGGTATAATAGTCATTTTAAAATTACGTTGACCGAATGACATTAGTGAAGGGCTTTAGAGTTCAATAAAAGCAAACTACGGGGCCAAATTTTTTATTTCGAAATAGAAGGGGTTGAAACAATGGGAGTGAGGACAATTTGCCCAAAAATTAATCACCATTTTATTTATGTGTTCAATACTATATTCTAAACTATCTTTTTGAATAATCGCTATTTTATTATACGTTATCTTTGAGCTATAGCCATTTTAGTGTGTTGTTTAAACGAAGAGATTTCCATTCAAGTGTCTGGCATAAAAGAAAGGAAGGAAGCATGAGTCTAAAGTGTAATCTTTGCATTGGTATTGGGATCTGACGGGCGGTGGAATTGTCTTGTCTTGTGTTTCGACATTGTCGTGAAGGAGAATGTCTTCTGCCTCATGTCCCAATTTTGTTGCATCTTTTTGTTCCAATGTTGTCTGCTTTGTTGTAATCTCAGTGTCATGTTGTGCAATCTCAAATCAGTCCGGTATACAATATATCATATTTTTAAGGGTTGTCTCGAAATAATGTCCGGATGCATGTGTACCCAACTTTTCTTTTGGAAAGAGTAGCAACACAATATTGAGCATAAAAGAATTTTTTTACGCAATAGCCACGGTTTTAGAACCGGTTCCACACTTTTCCGGATATGTATAGGAGTTGAATCGGGACCCCACTCTGAGATTTCAAGATGATTCCCAGAATTGTCGGTTACAGATAAATTGGTCGTTCATTTGTTTTGAATAAAACTAAAAAAATCACAGTTTAACTCTAAAGGAATCTGATCCGGTTTTATGATCCAGATCAGATTTTCTAAAAAAAAGAATCTAATCCGGTTTCACAAATTTTGATCCGACGATTCTCTAAAACATATATCCGTACAAAAATTCGAAAAATATTTCAAGACAGTTTTATGAATCGTGTTCACAGTTTAGGTCCCAGTGCCCGAACTACCGGTTGGACGATTCGATTGAAACCGCCCCTAGGTGTAACTACCCCTACTGCACAAGAGTGAGCGCATCTTTATTTTCACTTTTCAGACGGTCTCAAAAGATTATGGATAGGGTTATGTCCCTTGCACGTGACATGTTCATCTCCACCGTCCAGTTTCTCCATTGCATCAAGATATTTTTGAATATGAACGATACCAAGCACATTGATGGCTGGACGGTTATGAACATAACACTGAAATATTCCAAGATATGCGTAATTCTATTTTGATACGATACATGAATTCAGAGAGCAAGCGTCAAATCATATACACATCACTACGAATTCAACAAAAAAATTTTGGGAAATCTTGTGAAAACTTGTCAGACAAGGAATATGCTGACTAGTAACTACCAGCCACCAATTGCTCCTTCCATAGAAATACTGTTTCTTTTTTAAACAAAGTTCACCCTAGAAAACTCGGACAAAAATGCACGAGTAAACAGAAGGTGGTCGCCCGAACAATCAGCAGTTTCAAAAGAGCAACCGGGATTAAGTTAATTTATCTCATCATCAATCAGTAGTAGTATGCTAATCTATTCCTAAATGGGACAATCTAAGATGAACTTTGCAAAGAGATTACAAGCATTCACTATGCGCGGGTCCAACAACTCTGGGTGTATTATCTAAGAGGCATAAGAGCAAGGGGTCTAAGTTACATATATGGCACAAGACAATAAGCTTACTCCAGCTTCGAAGATACCTTCGCGCTTTTGCTCAGTCGAACGATCTTTATTGCCTTGACATCGGTGTCGTCGGCATGGTGGATGGCTGGCTGTATAAGTTACCGTCTACACCCTGATAGGCTTGATAAGAATTAGTCGGTGGCATCGGATATGGTGTCATGCCAGTCATTGGAGTCCCAATGGTTGAGTAACCAGGTAACGAGGGTTGCTGTTGCTGGGACATGTTGAAGCCATAGGGCATACTGTTGATTGGTCCAGCACTGGGAATATAAGGGGGCATTAAGTATTGTGATGCGGGCGGCAGTGGTGGTGCTAGGGGCGGTGGAGAGGATGGAGGAGGTGGAGGTTCTCTTGTAGTTAACTGTGAGGTCACCATAGTGACATTCGACTGGAAGGATTCAGGATGCCCGTATGCAGGGTTTGGAGGTAGTTGAGGGCTATGTGCTGGTATATAGGGCTGATCATTCTCCAGCTTAGCCCTCTTTTCTGAAGGATAATCTGTCGAGGGCTCTTTTCTTGCATTTCCTATCACGCCTTCAGATGCCAGGGAGGAGAGCACGTAGGAAAGCATCTGAGCCGAGGATGTTGAGGCTGTCAACTTCTCTGCAACTGCAGCAGCCGCTGATTTTCTATGATCTTCCTCAACATGGTTTGTGTTTTCAGTAAAAGATACCTCTCTTGCATACATTGCCGGAGCTGATTGTTCTCTGTCACCAGCTACAAAGTTTTGCGGAGCTGTTGACGTATCAGCTACCTTCGAGCTCTGTTCCACCAACTCGACATTGTTGGCACGTAACTGCTGGCAGATATCACCAGCACGTTCTGATACTGAATTTGCAACCTACAATACAATATATTCATGAGAATGGAGGAAAATTGACCTATAGCTTGTATATAGCACGCTAAGAGCTGTTCCACAGCAGCAAAAACAATTGTCTTCGGTACATCAGTACACAAGTTCTAACCAAAAACTTTCAGTAAGCCACAAACAGGAAGCAAGAACTTCTACCATATGACCTAGACTTATGAAGTCGAAAGCTCCCAAAGCCATAGGCAACAAAGATTAAAATAAAAGCAGGAAAAAGAAACTAAAACAAGTTACTGATCTAGGAGCAGTTGCCAGGGGCCAAACCTGAAGTTGATTGCGAACTTGTTCAAGCTTGGATTCCTGTTTCAAATTCATGAAATCAAATTTTTTAACAGAAGCAAATCATCCTTCATGTGGAACATTTCTAACTAAATTGAGTTGAAATTACCTGCTCCAGAATAGCTTCTCTCAGTTGAGAAACAAGATTTGCTCTCAATGATTCAATCGATGAAAGCTCTCTAATGCTGTCTCTCAGGATAGCATGCTGTCCTTGCAGTTCCTCCACTAGTGCTGCTTCATGGAATTGGTCTATTCAACATAGGTATTTTGGTGAGTTAAAGTTGCTTTCCTAGAAATGATGGCAAACTTCAAGCACCCAATTTTTTATGCTAAAAGATGGCATAACTCAGACACTGATACAACAAGAATAGAAATATTAGGTATAAAGATGCTATTAGATAACAACCTTGATGCATATCAGGACCAATTTCCTTATCAACTTTCTCAATGTAGGATATGGCTTTCCTGCATTTTCCCAACGAAACATCTTCATCCATATGCCCTCGATGATAAAGGGCATGCCAACTTGAAACTATCTTATCCAGCACACTTCCAACTGGCTGCATTACAACCAAGGAAATACATGAGTCATGGTTCCGGTCTTTCCATCACAAAAAGGAAAGTAACAATCAAGAACATCAATTATTCAGCCAAAAAAAAAGAACGTCAATTAAGGGTAGGAGGGAGAATCACCAGCTTATTTCCCAAATGTTTGACTTCTTTATTATTCTTTTCCAAGTGCTTCCCCAAAAACTCATCCTTCAGGTTCTGAGCCCGAGAACCAAAAACCTTCCTCTCTTCCCATATGCCAATCTGTATACAAGTGAAACCAAAACGAACAAAGTCAAATTTCAAAAATGTTTCAGATGCGACACAAATAAACAAAGAAAACATATAACGTAAAAAATATCCCAGATTGTCTGATAATAAATGTACATAAGGAGGGCATAGCCGATAAAGTAAGTCATTAATGTGTAAAAAAGATTGTTAAAAAAAGATAGCGATGGCAAGTATTCCCTCATTCATAATCTCCATTAATATGCTTCTTCTTTTTTGTAAATGTTGTTATCTTATATTTGTTAATGAAATAATTCTAGATTGCACCAGCACCAGTTTGTTACAAAACATGCAAAGACTATTATCGTCTCACTTCCAGCCTCGACCAATCCCCAGGCAGCTTTCAACATAGTCATGCAATGATGATTACATGATCCTAGCACCCCAGCCTAAAAAAATATATATTCGACTTTAAAGAGTTAAAATTTAAGATAAGCTGCACACACCAGTCGCAGTGCAGCATTCCGTCCAGCCTCATCCCCACCTTTAACGACGTAATGCAAAGCATTTGGGAGAACTTTCCAGAACTCACCAACAAACTCTGAGCCCTTTCGACGGCTATTTTGCAGAATATCATTTGCAAGATACAGAAAAGCTAATCTCTGCTCACGGGGAGAACAATGAAACTGTCTGTCCCATGTCTCAACAACATACTTTGCTTTATTCATATGAAAAATACACCAGTGGGATAGAGCTATGCATTTATGTTAAGGAGCAAAGCAGAGAACTCATTGTGCATCAAACACTAAAAAGTAAAAGAGATGACATCACCCAACGGTAATCATAACTTATTTTTTTGCTAAATAGGGCAGGAAACAGCAATCAGGACTCTTGGTCCAACATGTATCTTAACAGTTAAAGCTCACAACAACAGAAAGCCATCTACAGAGATGAAATAATATCATAGACCATTAATGACTTAGAATGTGCTCCCAATGAAACCCCAGTCAACCAAAAAGTAAAACCAATGCTAATGCAAGAACACCTGAGGCCGCATAAAGTAGCTTGTGTATCAGAGAAATTGAAGTCTCTGCGGATGATAAACCAATCAGACTTTTTGCTAAAACGCTTACCTCAGGGGAAAAGGAGAACAATTGCAGCAGTTTATTGGTAGCAACAGATTAAAAATATGCAATCTGTCTCAAAAGGATACTCTCTATGCTAGCTTGTGAATTATTAAGCTTGGCTAGCTTGTCCACGAGAATTTGAGGGTTGAACGTGCTCCCCATTTATTCCAGAAGCAGATGCTCCAGAATAAGCCTTTGCAAGAGAAAAAAGTACAGGGAAAGACGAGTTAGTTTGAATACAGCAGCTGAAGGATAAATTTGAATGCACAGATAAAATCAAGGAGCGGAAGGGAAATGCAATACCAAGACGCTTTTCCAAACAAGGAATTAACTTTCTTATCAACTACAGAAGTCAAAGTTCAAATGAAAAATACACTCCCAAAACATCTAGATCGGAGATAACTCTTACAAAGAACTGAAATCACAGGCACTATCCAATCACAATGACAACTCAACCTGTCTTATCTCTCTTAATAAGATTGATGAAAATCACCTGATGCATAATGAATAGGCTCAGAATACAGAAAATTCGCTGTGCATACTTGGAGCTGATACAGAACAACTTCCCCACCGTTAGGCTAAACAGACTAACCATCCATACAACAAAAAACAGTATAAGCGTTCTTTCGGGAGCCAGTACAGAACTGGCTTAGTTTTTCTTTTTTTTTTCCATCCTGATAAGCTTCAAACTTGCGCAAACTCAAACCGAAAGGGAACTCCCGAGAGGCAATAGACAAAATCTCCCAATGTTAGACAGCTTCCAGAGCCACAGCTAGGCGTATAACAAAAACCCTAGCTAAAACAATTTGCATAATGCTTGAAAATTTGTGATGAATATGTGAAGCGAATTAAGAAAATTTTCCATCAAGGATGAGCACTAAGGAAGCAAAATTATACAATCGACTAAACTGGTTCAGTTTGTTATCTTTTTCCTCCGACGAGTCTGCGAACCGAACTCGGGTGTGGCGGTACAAGAAAGCTCCCAATGGTAAATAGTTGGCAGCTAAAACCCTAGCCAAAACAATTCCCTCCTAATTCTCAACAAAACGGCGCCAGACATTGAAGAAGTGGGTCTCACGAACATTGCCATAAAACAGACGAAAAATACACAAAATTTAAAAGAAAAGTAGAGGACGAGAGTCGGAAACCTGGAAAAGGAAGCTCCGGCGAGGAACTTGAAGGCTTCTCTCCTCGGGGGATTCCGTGAAACGGTTGCGTTTTGACCTACTTGTACTTTCTGTTGGTTTATTATTGTTGTTTTTGATAACCTTTTCCTTGAGCGGTTCCTTTCGCGTGTTTCCTGTTTGTTTCCCTTACTTGGCCTCGCGCGGCTGGTTACTCCTACGAGACGAGGGTTATTTTTATATCTTTCCAGTTGCGACCTTCTTAGCCGAGAGGACGATTGGGGTCGGGAATCATAAATTTACCAAATTAACCCTCGCACGCTTCGAAAGGGCGTTGGGAGTTCCCGGGGAATTTACAATTTGCCCACTGAAATTTAACTGGATCATCACTTCCGTCCCGCTCAGCAATTTTGTAGACTAAATTCCCAAGGACGAATTATCCACGCAGTAAGATACAGAGACTTTGAATTAAAATCTCATAAATTTAAAAATATTATTATAAGAGTCATTACTAAAATTTCACATTAATCAAATCTAAAAATCAGAAATTTCAAAATAAATAAATAAATCACACCACTCAGCATTTGGTCCGGGGTCTCCTCTTCCTAGTGGCCTAGCCACATACCACCCAGTTGGGCACATAATTCTGAATGAATGCAAATTATTATTATTTTTGCTCCCATATTTTTTTAAACATTTTGCTCGGAGTTATATTATTATACATTTAATATATTTTTTTAGGGAAATTCATATTATCATTGCATTAATAATCAAGCCACAGAAGGTAGTGACTCCCGCACAAGCATATCCTCAATATCCGATGAGGGCAGGGAGAACACCTGAGAAACAGAAACATCAGAAATGGGAATCTTGGCTAATGTATGTGCAATTACATTAGCCTCTCGATAAACATAAATAAAACAACATTCTTCAAAACCAGATGCAGCACTCTGACAATTCTCAACCACGAGCGCGAGATCACTTCATTATTGAACATTTCGCAATAACACCTGGATCACGGGTTGAAAGTCAGACTAAAAAATCACCTTCCTCAAGGCAAAGGAGCATGCCACCTCAATTGCCAATCGTACTCCATGAGCCTCGAGTAGCGTTGGATGGGCAAGATAAGGAAACAATCGCACCGCACCAGCAACAAAACGACCCCGATCATCCCGAATCACAACCCCGACATGTCCACCACCCGAGTCAGAGTCAACTCTTGATGATGCATTAATCCCACCTTGGAAAATCCGGAAGTTCAGGCATCTAAACGAAATTCCACCGACCTAATCGGACATAGTACAATGAACTGAACTGAACTGAACTGAAAGACATGACTAGTGAAAGTCTTTCATTGACCAGGGACTTACTCAGTTACTTGTACATGCATAACAAATTAACAGAGAGAAAATTAGGGAAGGGGGACAAAAAGAGGTAGTTACACATTGGGGACATGACCATCATCAATCCATCAATGAGAAGAATAGTCATGAGATGGATCTCTATGGTTTCTTCCTGGCTGTATTGGATGCGGCGTTCCCGTCGAAGAGCTCGTCGATGGCCATCTCGATGTCTTCCGGCTGGAACTTTATGTACTTCTCGTACTGCCTCCCTGGGGTGAAGCACTGGGAGAACCTTCCAAGGAAGGACCTGTAGGCCGGGATGACCACGGCGGAGATGGAGACGCGGAGCTCGCTCTGGAGTTGCTCGTCATGGACGACCCACGAGCTCTGTGTCCGGTGGATCTCATCGAACATGGCGTTGAATGCCTTGAACCGCTCCTTGAGCACCGGTTTCACCACCTTGTTGTTCACCATGAGGCCCTCGTGAGCGAGGCACCCCAGGAGCTTGGTCCATGTCTCCCGCTTGTACCCATTGTGGTAGTTCCTCAGGTCGGAGGACTTCTTCCGGCACCACGTGTCCCCCATCGCCTGGTGGATATCCGACGAGCCCTTGATCTTCTGGAGGATGTAGCGCCCGTTGTTCATCATGAAAATGCAGCTCAAGGGCACGTCCCTGTACAGCTTCGACTTTCCCTCGAGGTTCGAGTCGAGTAGATCCATCACCCGAATCAACTGGTGCATGAACGGGGACTGGCTCTCGTCCTCCCCAGCCGTGTTCGCCTTCCTCTCGTAGGAGGGCCGGCTCGTGGAGTCGGCCCTCTCGATCTTGGAGTGCTCTTTGAACACCTGCTCCAGGGTGGACTTGTACTCGCACGCGTACTTTAAATAATTCATGGTATAGCGTGCGAGCGGGTGCACCGCCCCACCGGGGACAGGTGTCTTCGCGGTATCCGCCTTGATCGAGTTCTCCAGGTCGCAGAACATGCCGATCGCGGCCTCCCCGATCCGGCACCTCGCCCCGAACGTCTCCGTTTTGAGCTCCCCGCCCCCTCCTGCCGCCTCCACCTCCTCCGGAAACAGCTCCTCCATCGACGGGACGCTGTCTCGGAGCGTCTCATACATGTCCAAGAACTTGAATAGCTTCTCAGCGGACTTCTTCGTCATCGCTACCGCCTCGGCGAAGTTGAGCAGCTGGATCACCACCCCGCGCGTGAGGTTACAGAACAGTGACCCCGCGATCACCGGGTGCCTCTCGAAAACGGCTTCGGCCAGCCTCTTCTCCTTTCCAAAAAACGACGTCGCGCACTCCCTGAACGCGGTGTTCCACACGGGGATCTCCCTCTCCAGGGCGTCCCAGTGCATCTTCTGCACCTCGTCGATGCTCACCTTCTCGAAGCCGGTCTTGGTCAACGACACACCGAGCGCGTGTCTTCTGATCACCGTGTACACCTGGCAGCACTCCGACTCGTACCCACCCGAGACCATCGCCCCCGCGATCTTCGCCAAGTGGGATACGACGTCGTCGCTGTACCCCAGGAACGCGTCGTACTGACCAGCCTCTTGATCCCCCTCCAACTCCGCCTCCTCGTGGTGGTGCTGCTTTCCCTTCGGGTCCGGACACGAGTCAGGATCCGACAGGGTCTCATCGAGGAGCGTCCTGAACTCCTCCTCCAAGTAGGACATGGCCCGCTGCTGGATGGACCCGATAAGATTGACCAGACCGCCCAGGATCGGGTCAGACCGGAGCCTTTCGAGGGAGACTGCTAGCTTGGAGACCCGCTCGAGGGCCTCCAGGAAGGCGGTGTCCTCCTCCGCGGCCTGGCCCCACTTGCCCCTCCCCTGGTTGGAATCCCGCTTCCCCACCTCTTCCACGAATAGATCCAGAAACTTCTCGATGAAGGCCGGAATATCCACCGACAGCACCTTCTCTTCCTTCCCCATCAGCTTCGGCGGGCGTTGATGATCCCCTCCTCGTTCCTCCTCTTTCAATTCCCCTCCTCCTGACGGCTCTTCTTCGTCTTCCGGATCGTTTTTCTGATCTCCTTTTACCTCTTCTTCCTTCGAAGGGGAGCTGGTCTCTCTTTTTCCATACAAGGGCGGTTTGATCTCCTTCTCCTTATCCTTTTCCACTTCCTTGACGGGTATGGAGAATGACGAGAGGAACTGGTCAATCTCCGGCTGCAACGATTCCAGTGTGACATTCTTTTGTTCTTCTTCCTCGGCTTGGACAACATCATGATCACCATAATCCTTACCATCAGCCACCCCATTGTCTCGATCAAGACCGGTTATTGTTTTGTCCGATTCGTCGTCCTCCTTCTCCCTTATTCCTTCCAAAACATCATCCTTGCAATGCTCGCTCGAAGATCCTGTTTTAGGGGAGCCGGAGGCTGGGTCCGGATCGTGATCGTTATGTTCGGTGGCCGTGATGGTATCCGAATGGCCGCCGGGATGGCCCCTGGAAAATGATCTCTCCATTGTAAATTAGCTACACCGGAATATTGTCAATGTTAGAGTTTTCTTTGCATGGGGAAGGAGATCATGCTTGTGTGGGTATTGGAGAGGGTAATTGGGGCAATGGAAGGAAAAGAAAGGTGACAGTTTTTCCGGTGCAGGCTTTTAATTTTCCTAAAAGAATAAAAAAAACTGTTTTGTGTTTATTTCCTTTGGTTAGGGAGAGGTGTTTGAAATGGTCAAATAAATAGATGGGGGAATGGCTGGAAGGGAGAGATTCTTGGGTTTATTTGGGGAGGGGAGGAATAATTAATTATTATCGGGATAGTTGGCTATCGACGGCCCATGGAGAGAGGGTTCAATTTGTACATGATCGTCCAAAGAGACGTCGTTTTCTGCATGATCTTTGTTCGTGCTGCCATGTCTTTGTTTCCTCTTCTCTAAAAAAATGTCTTTGTTTCCTCGTAATACTTTTTTGGGTGGGTGGCCCCACGTATTTTTTGTTTTCCTTTTTAATTATATATTTTTTTTACAAACAGGCATGCATGCGTATCAAATTCTTTAATTAGTTGGTCCCCCGTTTGAATTTCTTCATGGTCAGAAGTCTAATTTCTTTTTTTTTTTGATGAAAGTCTAATTTCACGTTTAGAGCGCGGTGCAGATGTAATGCCAGGGCAGAATATTATTAAGCGCGTTAATATGCGCTCGTAAACAATAAAGTTACTCCCAATCACCGATTTGTTATTTAATTTTTTTAAGTAGGTACCATTGTGCTGACTAATACAAATTTGAGTCGATTAAAATTTTTAAAAAATGAAAAAAAATTTCAAATGTGTTTCCAAGAACTCGAATTTGAAATATCTATTTAACTAAAGCGCGCTAATACATGCTCCTTCATTTGCAAAGTCGCGTGGCGGCTCTGGGATTTCTTTGCCAACAAACTCGAAGAGTCTACTTGTGTGTAGGTCCTTCTATATCGAAGGTCCTGGAGCAATAGATTTACACGATTACGCACAAAAGGCGTGAGAAGATTTGATTTGCTATATTTGCTTCAATCAGCTGGGGTCTCTGGTTGCTACACAATCAGATTGTTTTCAATGAAGGAAGATGCGATATGGAACTTCTCTGTTATCTATCACGTGCAAGAATGGATTCGCTTTCATGGAGACGTACATGGAGCTGTAATTTTTGGAGTTCTCCAATGTAGGATGGGGTTCATCAGGAGGGTCATGTTTTCTTTTCTTTTTATCTTTGTAAATATTTAAACTGTTCATTTCCTTTTATAATAAAATTTTACCTACCAAAAAAAAATAACTGAAAGAAGTACTTACAAAATTTTATAATTTTCTGCTACAATTCAAGAAAATAATACAGAAAACTTTGGAATGCAATGAGAAATGTTAAAAATAAAATTCATCTTGTTCTCAATTTCAATAGAAAATAAACAAAAATGTGCTCTCGTATATTCCTAACTTAAATATATATATGATTTTTAAAACTTATAAATCTATAAAGTTCAAGGGACTGTCAATTTGTATGAAGGTCTTTTCAAAATCAGTAGTTTAAATGTAATACATGAACGATCAGCCAAAATACCTCTCGAAAAAAGACGATCAACCGAAACAAAAGTTAAATCGACGCGGACGGTGGCAACCAGCGAGAAAGTACTGACGTCACCTCACAGTGAAAAGAATAAGAAACAAGTAGAACAGTAAAACTCCAAATGCTTTCTTTTAACCTTTGCGTCACACCTCGAGCCCGCCTCTTCCGGTCGTCGCACAAGCAAATAAATATATTTAACTGACTATCTAAATACTTGGAAACAAAAACGACAGAACAAAGGAACGAAACGGCACCGGATCGGAGGGGAGGGCTGGATGAGGCAGCCGAAGCAAGGATCGAGGAGGAGGAAACCGCCGATCTATGTTGGGCTGGTCGGAGTGGCGGCCTTCACCGGCGTCGGGCTGCTGCTCCTCGCTCTGCGCTCCGCGGATCCCACCGCCGCCGGATTCATCATCCGCCAGGAGCGACGGCCGTCGGATAGCGAGTCCGATTTGAGCGGGAGCATCGGAGACGGCACCGTTTTGGAGCGAGATGACATAGATAAGAAGAAGGAGAAGAAGAAGAGCTGCGCCACGGTGGAGGAGATGGGAGAGAGCTTTAGCGCTAGTCCCTGGGAGGAGAGCCTCCGCGTCAGGCACCTCATCCACCGTCACTTCCTCATCAACGGTTCCCTCCCTTTCTTCGTGTTTTTAGTATTATTATTGATGATGACGTAAGCAACATTGCGCTCGCGTTATTCGTGAGGGCGGTTATTTTCCGTTGGATTTAACCTTGGGATTGCGCACGTGGTTCCCGTGTTTTAGGCGCGGAGCGGGTGCGGAAGCTGCCGGCCGAGCAGTTCTGCAGGCACGGATTCGTGCTGGGGAAGGCGTCGGAGGCCGGGTTTGGGAACGAGATGTACAAGATCTTGAACGGCGCCGCGTTGAGCGTTCTCTTGAACCGGTCATTGATCATTGGGCAAACCAGGCATATTGGTTCTTTCTCAATCCTTTCTGTTTTATCTATATATACATACATACACGTACACCGAGGTTCCGATTGTGGTGTTTTTTCGGGCTTAGAAAATCCATAAGGTTCGGTCGAATATGAAAATTCTAACATGATATCATCAACGGAATTGATTTGGTGGCCCTTTGCATACTCTCGTTTCATGACACATTGGCGATGCCAAGCCTTGGTGTTTTTGTTGAGCTGTGTCGCTGAGTGGTTGGAACTATATACTTTAAGGGCATTGCGAGATCAAAGTGCACCTAGAACATCTGATGTCGCAGAGTGATTTTGCTAGTTGATCATAGAGAACATCTGATGTGTTACTTGAAGATGATGGTGGTTGTTTTTCAAGAGAATATGATGCTCTCACAGACTGCGCCGTTGCTTACCCTGCTGCTTGTGTCGGGTTGTTGATTCATGTTAACTTCTTTTTTGCAGGAAGAAGTTTCCATTTGAGGATTATGTTGCGTATTCCAATATTTCATTTACATTGAATGAGGTCAAGCATCTCTGGAGACTAAATGGCTGCATTGATAAGTATGGAAGGCATCTTGTTATGAGAACCGATGACTTTGCCAAGCCGGCAAAATCGAATGTTCTTTGTAGCAATTGGAAGAAATGGGACGAAGCAATCATATGGTACACTTTGGATCGGTGCACGTAGGCTTCTAAACTCGTTGGCATCATTACACCATAGCTAACTAATGAAGTGCAGGTTCCAGAACACAACCGATGCTGTGGCCACCCAGTTTTTCCTGAAGAATGTAAACCCGGAGATGAAGGATGCTGCTTCTGATTTGTTTGGGCAGCCAGAACTTCTGGACTCTCGTCCTAATGTTTTCGGGGAGCTCATGAGAGTTCTGATTACCCCTTCTAAAGATGTTGAGGAGGCAGTCAACTGGGTTCTTGGTGGTCTAGCAGATCCCGATATTTCGTTGCATATGCGGATGCTTATGAATAGGTAACTTGGCTGGCTTCTCTACGATTTCATGTTGAAGAGTAAATTATGCGCATTTAAGGGCGGTATATCAGGGGATGGATAGTTAGTCCATCCGTTTTCTTTCATTTTGCTTTGACATGATTCTGGATCTAATCTGTAATTTCTAGCCTTCCAAATACTAGAAGAATGTTCCTGCTACCGGCAGTTTGTGCAAACGATAAGAGCTACTTGAATTGGAAAATATTGTGGAATATTATCGATTTTCTTCACTTTGTTCATTTAGAAGCTAGAAGTTTAACAGCGACCTTTAGAAAACGATCAGAACTGATTTGAGTTCCTATTGTGGTTGCTTCTTCTCCTATCCTTTTCGTGCTATGGTCTAAGATAATTGTGATTAGGATGCTTGAGGATGGATGAGTAGTGTACGATGGTTGACTTAAATAATGATTGTTGTATTTTCCAGGCCTGTGAAAGCCTCTCATGCAGCATTAAACTGCATCAAACGGGCAATGGAAACCTTACCTCAGTCACCCAGGCCCTGGGTGGTTTTGGTGTCAGATACCCCCTCTTTTGTGGAAAGCATTCTCCCAAATATAACTGAGTTCGCAGAGGTAATTAGCAGTTTATGCTGTTGTAGTAGGGTCTCTAGTTTAGTTCCCGAGCATGCCACATTTGAGAATTGTACAACTCTTTCCCTTGAAACATGTGTGCTCTAAATCACCAAACATACGTTGATACACAAGATACTGCTGAATAGTTGTTGACTTTCCTCCACTGTAATCAATTAGTTGCCTGCTGGATATTTAATTTCTGAATATTTATTGCTCGCTCTTCCTAATGAAACCCTGCACTTGTAGGTTGTTCGTTTTGATTACAAGCAGTTTCAAGGAAACATCTCCCAGCATGTCAATGGGTTGCGTGCTTTAGATTTCAGAGCCAAGGATTGGGGCCCTGCTCCCAGATGGGTTGCATTTGTGGACTTCTTTCTTGCAGCTCGAGCAAAATACGCCGTGGTTTCTGGAGCTCACAGGCGGGTCGGGACTACCTACGCACAGCTAATTGCAGCACTGACGGCAGCAAATCGCCTAGGTATCAGATCACTTCTCCATTTTTCTCCTTTGTCCGGGCCATGCTCTTTGGCATTGGCATTAAGACTTTATGTTCTGTTGTTTTCAGGAGAAAATTCCGCTGCTTCAAATTTCAGTTTCTTGAGCAGCTTCCAGAAGAATCTGTTAACAGATGGTTTAAGGTTACAGGTCGGATGGGGACATGTTTGGAACAGATACTCAGGCCCATTGAGCTGTCGAAACCAGCCTCATCAATGCGCTTTCACTCCTCTTCTCCCTCCTGCTTGGTGGGACGGTCTATGGCAGTCCCCTCTTCCCAGGGACATCCGAAGGCTAGCAGCATTCGGGGTCAAGCTCTCTGGTTTTGGCACAATTGACGAAAGCTATCTTCGGTCGCACTGTAAGTCAAGGAAAACTACAGTGGAAACTACTGTCATTTTATAATCTGTATTTTGTGGACACTCTTGCTTAGATATGATCATATAGATATTTTCTCTTTTTCCTATTGGAAGACTAAGGTATGAAGGAGTAGAGAAAGTATGATCAATATATATTGTACGGATGAATGGACAGACAAGAACAGTAGTGGGAGAACTCAAGAACGCCGTAGGATCAATATCATTTATTATGAAGTAAACCCGTTAATTGGTCTGTTGGTTGTAGGCTTGTAGCGGCTTAATTTGGCCAATAAGAAGCTCTCGAATTGCCACTGATTTAAGTGGAAAGCATAGTTGGATTCCATATTTTTTTAGAAGACTGCGAAAAGTAAGTAAGGCACACTGTCACTGTTTTTGTTCTTTAGTCGAAATTTCTCGGCCGGATATCTATCATTATCATCTAATCTGGTTGGAGTTGAGTCAGTAACAGAATTTACTCAAATTCGAAATATCTAATTACGATGGAACAATTAGTAATTAATCTATGTACACATTCTCGGCGGTCGTCATGGTTTTGCTTGAACCATTGAGCAAAGTTCCCAGAAATGCAGCAGCCAAATACAGTCTCACTTTGACCAGAGCTAAATTTGGGATTCAAATCAAAGCGAAGCCCTAGATATGTCAGCAACATGGTAAGATCTTCCCAAGCAGAAGAGACAAATCTTCTACCATCACACGTCATAATTATTAGGATAAATTACTCTAAGGCCCCTGGTGTTTGGTATATTTCATGCTCACCCCCCTGTATTCTGGTAATCGATTAAAAACTTCCCGAGGTTTGGTTTTATTATACTCTCAGGCCCCTCGCTGATGTCAGCGATCAATTTTCTTATGGAAATGACTTATATTATATGCCCTTACAGTAAATTTTAAAAATTATTCACCTCTCTCCTTCGCCGGAACAACCTCGACTCTTCTCTCTCCTCCATCTCCCTCTTCTCTCTCTCCTCCGCATCCATCTAAATAAATCAGTGCAGAACGACAAGTCAAGACCCATTCTCGACGAGCATCTCAAGTCGAGGTTGCCGACAAGCAGCTCAAGCCAAGTCGAGACCCATTCCCGACCACGACCACGACCACGACCCTCGGGGGAGATTCTGTTCTGTTTACGCCGAGGTCGATTGAGAGGCAACCAAATCGAGATCGCCGGAGCAGCTGAAGCCAAGTCGAGACCCATTCTTGACCACGACGATGATGACCCTCGGGAGAGATTCCGTTCTGTCTACGCTACGAACATGTCGTCACCGCTGTGTGGTGGTCTTTCAATCGTGGAGGCGTGGTGGGCCCTTCAATCGTGGCCCCTGGACGCCGGGAGGTCACTGTAAAGATGGTGTTCAAAATTGAAGGCAAGTTTTTTCGGTCTGATTTTGATTTTGAGGTCTGAATTTTGTATTTTGATTTTGATTTTTGGTCGTCGGAAATTTTTTTTCACTGGAGAAGATGACTGGATGTTTTAGTTGACCGGACCAAGGGTATAATGATCATTTCAGTAATAAAATAATAATATTTTGACCGCTGACATCATCGAGGGGCCTGAGAGTATAATAAAACAAAACCTCAGGGAGGTTTTAATCGATTACCGGAATACAGGGGGGCGAGTATAAAATATACCAAATAACAGGGGCCTGAGCGTAATTTACCTTAATTATTAACGGTAGCAATATCAGCACGGTGGATATTAGTTCCTAAAAAAAAGCACGGTGGATATTAGGTGGATGACATAATTACTCATGCACAATCTTCTTTAGGTGGATCATCTGGATACCAGATCGTTTAAACCAATTTTTTTAACAAATAACTAAAAACTTGTTTAAACAATAAGGTAGAGTTTCGTAAAATTAAATAAAATTGATTACAATAACTCGGGAAGATACCAGGCCGTCTAAACAAAAAAAATTAACAAATAACAAAACTTTATAAAATAATAAGGTAGAGTTTCATAAAATTAAATAAAATTGAGATTGTCAAATGTTAATTTTGGCGATTCTATTATGTTGATTTGGCCTAACGGTATAAGCGTCGGAAGATTTAATAGAGATTCAGAGTTTAAACCCTAGTATAGGCGTATTTTTAGTATAATTTACTTTTCAAAAAAAATATCAAAAGTAGATTAATTCGGTACAAAGTAAGTATCGTGCCATGTTAGTCCAACATGTATTATATGGCCAAGTATAATATATGGAAATAAAGCCGTACTGGGTAAAGTTCTAGATTTACATTTATTGTTATAATGTTTTTGTTCTAAAACAATAATTCGCCTTAATTTCTCTAAACAGTCTTGAAAGTTTGTGCAATATCTTTTAACCAGTTACGGTAGTCACAAGATGCAATGAATGAATAATATTCTTTAACAGGCGATGCTGGCCCCATTAAACTTGTTCCCATAACAACCGATAAAAATTGCATTATACTCAATCCGAATTAAATGAAAATGAAAGGGTAACAAAAGCCGTGTGGATATCCCAAAATAATTAGATACGACGTATAAGAAATTAATAAGAGGTGATCGATCACCATACGGGGGGAGAGAGAGAGAGAGAGGCACCAAAACCCGACACCCACGTACGTGAAAACCATGACAAGTATAAGCTTTTAACTCAAGAAGGCCTTGCTTCATTCTCCCTCTCCTTACCAAGAAAGGGAATTAAAATCCAATTGGCAACAAACCTAAGCGTGACCCTAATACCTAGGTTGTTGGTATATACATATAATAGGGAGAGGGGCGAAACGAAATTACAAATTAGCATTTTAGAGAGAGAAGTAACCAAACACACCCTCAAACGCCAAGCTGACTAAAACCCCAATATCCCTAGCGAGCTCTCTCTTCTTTCTTCGTCCTTTCTCCTTCGTGGATATTGAAAATGGATAACTGCCCATGTTTCGGTTTCTTCAAGGGGAAGAAACGCAAAAGCGAGGAGGTGAAGAAAGACACACCAGATGGTAAGTATGTACATTATGCGTCGATCATGTGATATCAATTCTTAAATGATGAAATCCGTTCTTCTTGCTTCTCGTACACAGTGTTCATCATATGAGGTTACGTGCATTTCATGTTTTGGTTTTAATCGATTCGGTGTAGAAATGTTTGCTCTTTTGGGTCGGCGAGAGTTTCTAGTCTCGGAGTTACGTTATACTATTGACCGCGATCGGCGATTTCTTTTCTTTCTCTTCTTGGTGTGTGATTGATCGTGAAACTTTCAAGAAAAATATTTAAAGATAGCATTAATTAGTTCTCCTTCAAGAAAGTTTTTCGGCTGAAGAATTCCGGGGTGACCATTTAGTGTACAAGTTGATACTTCTGATAATCCTTCACATTTAGAAGTTGGTGAATGATTCTTTTCCTTATAACTATAAAATGGTAAAAGTGGTCACTTGTAACAACATTAAGGCTTAAACTTCCATTAGCTTGAGGATCTTTTTCTTAACTCATCCACTCAAAACTAAGTAGCGGCATTTGATTTATTTATTCAGAATTCGGTATTAACGTCATTGGGACAGTTAAATTGCGATAGTAAGATCGACGACAATTTGACATTCTTTGAGAACACTGAAATTGTCTGTACAATGTTGGATAGTTAATGAACTTGTGTGGCAGGAAAAATTGCTGCAGAATCCCAGACAGCCACAAATGAGGCTGCAAAGGAAGTTCAGGATAAAGCAATGAAGCCTCAGACTTTCACGTTACAAGAGCTAACAGCTGTAACGAACAATTTCGCTAAAGAATCCATCCTCGGCAAGGGTGGGTTTGGTTCTGTTTTTAAGGGAACGTTGAGTGATGGTCAGGTAAAGGGTAAAGCCTAATTAGGGTTGTGCATTCGGGTTTTTGTAAATTTTGTTTATCTAGCGTTATTCAATTTCGGCTATGTATCGAGTTCTTATATTCTGAATCGGGCGCAGGTGGTGGCGGTGAAACAGTTGGATCCATCAGGCAAGCAAGGGGAGAGGGAATTCATAACGGAAACTTTTATGCTGTCCCTGTTAGATCACCCTAACCTCGTCAAGATGATTGGCTTCTGCGCTGAAGGCTCCCAACGCCTTATTGTCTACCAATACATGCCCTTGAGATCTCTTGATGACCACCTCTTTGGTAATTAATTTGTTCTCCTCTCTTCTCTTCGTCTTTAATCTGTTCGTATCAGTCGAGAATAATCCAATCCAATCCTATCCAAGATATTAAAAGGGTATTTCATCTTCAACAGACTTGGGGCCAGGGAAGGAGCCACTGGATTGGGATACAAGAATGAAGATAGCAGCCGGAACAGCAAGAGCACTGCACTTCCTCCACAACTCGAGACCGCCGGTCATCTTCAGGGACCTCAAGCCATCCAACATACTATTAGATGAGTCCTTCCAGGCTAAGATATCTGACTTCGGGCTGGCCAAGTTCGGGCCGACCGGGGACAAGAGCCATGTCTCGACGAGGGTGATGGGTACCGAGGGATACTGTGCGCCTGAGTACGCAGCAACCGGTAAATTGACACTGAGGACTGACATCTACAGTTACGGGATTGTCTTGTTGGAACTCATTACTGGGAAAAGAGCCATCTTTCGGGACAACGGTCGCTCAATGCATATCACCAACTGGGTAACTATTAATCTGTGTATCACGCGACGCTTAGCAAGTTATCCAATTTTTCGGGGCGTGACAGTTGCACCTAATCATAAATAGGACAGTACTCTCACTCTTAGTGTTATTGACTTACCTTGTGCAGGTCTACCCGTTGGACCGCGACAATGTCACAATTTTGGCGGATCCATTACTGAACGGGCGCTTCCCGAAACTTAGTCTGGCCAGAGCCCTCCATATTGCATCAATGTGCCTCAAAGAGAACTCCAAATCGCGGCCTAAGTCAGGGGACCTGGTCAACGCGATGGAGTTCTTGGAGTCCGAGAAGTATGAAGCTAACAGATAGATAGTCAGTCTTCCAGGTTCTTCTTTCAGTGATAGAGATAGGTACTAACTAATTCCTCTCTTCTGCTCTCTTTCTTAATCGTCAAGTTTTAAAATGCATGACCCTGTTTATACTTTTTTGGACGTCAAGCTAATGTATAAGCTAATTTTTATACATTTCCTAAATTTAAAGAATTGGGTTTCACTGTTTCTTATTTTCTCTTGATGCATGACAACTCCCTAATGAGTAAATTAAACTTTTAGTAAAATTTATGTACATTTAATAAAACTGTATCTTAGTATTTCTTAAATTCATGTTATCGGTTTCAAATGATTCGCTTTAACTATTAAGTTTTATGGATTTTCTTCGTGTAGTGGAAGTTACGATCGACATTCCTAAATCGATGAGCACTTGACTTGCGGTTGTTATATTTTTGGGTGTGAATACTTGATGTTATAATAATTGCCTGATATATTTTATTAAACCTCATGCAGGTGATCGAGAAGGTGTTGGCGTAAATACTTTTTTGTTGGGCGGCAATTCAACATGGGTGGAAAATAATGATTATCCCCCAAAATCACATCGTGAAGACTTTTGTATGAGTTCTTAGGTGACAAATATAGGTCCAAAATAGCTCTCTGATGTATAAAAATAGGTATCCAGGAGACACAAATATTCAATTTTTTGAAAAATATAATTGCATATAAAAAGATTTGGTGTGGCATGCATGAATGATGACTATACATACGCAGCAATTATGATGTTCCGATATCCATACCCCGCATTTCATATATTAATTATTAATAATTTCTAAGATTTATACCCAACTAGATACCGAATTTCACGTGCAAAACCCATCTAAGAATCTGAATGATGTAATAAATTTATATAAATTCGATTACCATGGTTATTCTCAAAGGAGTATATGTACGCCACGCATGTGATTGAATTCATTAGATTTAAAACCTCGGTCCATATAAATATGCCAGTCAATTTTCTATATGAAGTAATTATCGTCATAACTCATAAATACTCATGCGTCACTTCATAAACCTGTCAACAAGCTCTGTTTTTGGCCAGATATGATCCAACTTGAAAAATCCTCAGTGGGATAGTTATAATCAAATGATATTTCGTTTAAAAATGAACATTGTACACACGAGTCTAAATATACAAATTCAAATAAATTCACGTAAAATAACAAGTTTTAAATCAAGTTTTCATTTCTAAAAAAACAAGTTTTTACGTGTGTATATATATACATTATTTATTTCCAAATATAAGATTAATATACATATATCAATTACCTAGGAGTTGTTACGATAAATTGTGGTAGAACGTCAGAAACGATCTTTAGAACGGGTCCGGAGTGGTCGTCCCAAGAGTGATTCGAACGAAAGAGAGAAATAGAAGAAATATGGAAAATGAGAAGAGAAGATAAAGATAGAAATAGATAGAAGAGAAAAGAATTGGTAGAAGAGCAATAA